>ML795138.1:0-11581 GCA_009831015.1 Picea engelmannii
GCAGACTCGTGGTTTGAATTTTGATGTTGCAGGCTTATGTATAGCTTGTACAATAATTTGCTTTTCTTTGTAAGCCTCTTCAAGGGGTTGAAGACGAGATAATAGGATTTATTTATAATCATATTATTATTATAATCAATTATATTCTTAAATATGTTATATAAACAAAATGTTAGCAAGACAAGATAAAAGGTTCACCTCGTCAAGACGTTCGATGAAGTCCATTGTTGAGCACTTGATCCAAAGGAATATAATTGCAACATTCAATAGCATAATCCATTAACATTCATAACAAATATGCCTATGGAATAATAGTTAAATATTTGCAAAATATCAATTGGACGAGAAAAAAGAATTTATATTAAGATGTAATTAGCAGAAGTGAATAAGTTACAGACTTTCGTGTCGGCACGGTTCGGAACCGAGAAACTGAGTTCCTTCCACTTGGGCCTCCACCACTTCAATCCTCCACCAAAGGCAAGCTCATATAAGAGAGACAATGGAGTTCTCAATCAATAAGGGAAGAGCTTGGGGGTAAAACAAAGTGTTCAGACTTAAAGGCCAAAGGGATGCAGACTCAATGTGAAGTGAATAATTCCTCTAGAGCAACTTTGCTTAGACTTAAAGGCCAAAGCGATGCAGACTCAATGTGAAGTGAATAATTCCTCCAGAGTAATTTTGCTCTCAAAGTTGAATTCTTTCTCCTCTTTTCCATAGCTTGGAATTGAGCCATTTATAGCCTTCAAGTGGAAATGAAGGGCCGAGTCAGAATGTTTCCAGTATATGAGAGGCCAAGAATGTGTTCAGACTTAAAGGCCAAAGGGATGCAAACTCAATGTGAAGTGAATAATTCCTCCAGAGTAACTTTGCTCTCAAAGTTGAATTCTTTCTCCTCGTTTCCATAGCTTGGAATTGACCCATTTATAGCCTCCAAGTGGAAATGAAGGGCTGAGTCAGAACGTTTCCAATATATGGGAGGCCAAGGATCATTGATCTCCTGTCCTGACATGGAAACCCAACACTGTTTTTCAATTTTGGGCACATTTACTGATGTATGCAGGTTGTAGTGGTGCAACCTGCGTATACTCATGTTGTATAGTAGGTAAGGTGTGTATATGTGAAAAAAATGTATTTTTAGCTCTGGGATTTGCAAAAAGAGGTTAAAAGTCTGCATGGGAAAATGGAAAAAGGCCTTATATGCAAGATTGCATGGGGTGAGGAAAATATTTCTATAACACAAGCTAGATATACCGGAAACTTATGACTTAGCAAGGGTCGAGGTGTCTCGAAGCCCACCAAGATGGTCCTCTATCCCACAGGTCGTCTACTCTTATAACATTATCACAATGCTTTATGACAACATTTAAGGACTCTACCCCCCTCTGGATTTTAACATGTGACCTCCAAGAAGGAAACAAATATTCTTAACCATTAGGCCTATCGCCCACTCAAATTGTAATCAAATCGCTATGGGGAGGAGGTCCCTTGTCCCACAAAAAGGGATGTCAATTTGGTGTCCTGACCTTAAAAATATATTATTATTATTATTATTATTATATAATTTAGAGAAAATGAAATATATTATTATTATGAAAATGAAATTGAAACTTCTCTCTCTATATATGAAGGATATCTTTAGCAAAACAATTGAATATGGAAGTTCACAATCTTAAGAAGGATTCTCACTTCTCTATCACCTTCAATGATCAAACTCTCAATAATATGATCAGCATTAGAGTGCAAAAAAATGTTTTATTTCATCCCAAGACCCTATTTTTATAAAAGTTAAATTTATGCCACATGTCTCACTCATACAATATTGCAGTTTACTAATTATCTAAATTGGTAATATTCATCTTTACATATGTTACTCACATGCAAAAGTGCATATGTATTTATCATTTAAATTTTATAACTCCTAAATTTACTCCTAAATGTTTCCTAGATCTTCTTTAAATTTCCTTTTTTGTGTTGCATGAGTAGTTACACATCCTTGTCATTTATTACTTTTCTTTACTATAACTTTAGCCTACCATTTTTAAGTCACAATTCAAATTGAATTAAGATTTTCATTCCTAATTCTTCTCCATGATTTATGATGATTTATGGGTGCTATTGACTTAAATTTCCTCTAATAAATAATTGATTTAAAATAATATCTTCCACACTTCATAACTAATTCCTTTTTAATATTTTAATTTCAATTTGAAATTTGTTATTAATGAATACTAATAATTAAAATATGTTATTTTAGGTTATTAATTTAATCTTTTTTAACTTAAATACATTAAATTATTTGTTTGACTTAAAGAAATGTATAATCATAATTATATTTGTACATTTTATTTTATTTTAATTTCACTTTCCAATGCATTATTCATTGATGACTTTTAGTGAAGATACCAAGAATGGTATGTACATTATGTCCTTAAAGACAAATCATATTTTAAGAGTGTCATGCGTGCATGCTTTTCAAGTTTTTAATTATTTATTGATGGGGAATTGGTGCAACAATGAAGACATTGTTAACTCACTTTGTTGCACTTATTAGGAAATTAATGGTTACTATGGAATACGACTTTCACGTTATTGTGCACCCCTTAGTTGATTTGTGTGAGTGACTAAATCCATGGCTTACCCTTAGGGCTTCGTGCAACCTTCGAGTAAAAGTGTCTTGTACTTTTCAAATCCATCCATGAAAGTAGTGCGAGTAGGTGGAAACAGGGGTGTTGCTCCACTTTTTCTGATGGTACCCGGTAAACCTCCATACAACCCCATTACCCATGCATGAATCGATATACAAGCATTGTTCCCTTTGCCTGCATTCACTACATCATTTCGTCATTAATTTCATCAATCATATCAAATATATAGGACATATTCACAAAATAATTACTATTTCCTTACTCAATCTAGAGTCCAAAATCTTATCGATGATATTTCACGTCAAAGTGCTCTTATAGTTCCCTATCACACTAGGCAAACTATTACTAGTATCTATAGTTTAATATGTCCATATCTCATTTAAAATTGTCAAGAGAATAAAATCATTGTCATCCAATTCATCATATTAATACGTAACTAATTCATCTAAACATAATACGAATTATAATTAAACCATTTAATCATTGTCAAATTTACTTAATCATAATTAAAATTCAAGTTTCATCATCATAATAATATTTGATAATAGGGTCATTTGTGAGCCAATTCCCTCAAATAATAAGTTTGATATATCATAATAATTAAATAAAATAAGACACTACATACACCTCCTCATAAAACAAACTTCATCCCGAAGTTTCAAAATAGATAAGGAAATTGTTGACGCATCTCATCTTTGTCCTCCCAAGTAGCATAATTGGGACTATAGCTATCCCACTAGACCTTTACCTAACCTACCAAACAACATTGAAGTTGTCGAGTGTGCTAGTCCAAAATGTGGATTGGCTTGGCCATCAAGGCCCCCTCGTTCGACATATTCAAATATATTAGATCAATAACATATGAAGGATAAAACATTTAATGACACAAAACAGAAACAAGGAAAACATCATGCATACATTCTAAAGATGCAGGTAATGCAAGTCGATATGAAAAAGGTAATTTTTTCTCTAATATCTCAAAAGGTCCAACATATCAGTGTGATAACTTCACTCCCTTCCCAAACTTAATTGAATTTGTTTGTAGCCTCACTCACAAAAATACTTTATCCCCGATCTCATAACTTTGATCAATCGTTTGCACATCCACATAATTTTTTTCTTTGTCTCATGCTTCCTTTAATCTTCCTTTAATTGCTTTCATCTACTCATCCATTTCTTGAATTACTTTTGTTCCCACCAGAACTCTATCCTCTAGTCTATCCTAACTAAGAGATGTTTTACATGGTCTTCCATACAGGAACTCAAGTGGTGCCATCTTAATAGAACTTTGATAATTGTTATTATAATAAAATTTTACAAATGGTAGAAAATCCTCCAAAATCTTTTGTTGATCCATAACATACATCCTTAACATGTATTCCAAAATTTGATTAGTTCTTTCAATCTGACCATCAGTCTCTGGTTGATATGTTGTACTAAAATTTAGTTGTGTTCCCAGTGCTTTGTGAAATATTGTACATAATCTTCTTGAAAACACTGCTCCCCTATCTAAAATTATATTTTTTGCAATACCATGTAACCTCACTATTTTGTTAATAAATACCTTTGCAATCTCTAGATCTTGGTATGTAGTCTTTACTAGAATACAATGTGCGATTTTTGTGAAATTGCCTACTACAATGAATATCGAGTCATGTCTCCTTGACATCATCAGTAATCCAACTATAAAATCCATTTAAATTACCTCTCATTTTGATTATGGGATCACATGTGGTTATAACAATCCTAATAGATGTCGATGTCCACCCTTTACTTGTTGACATTCAAGACATCTCACTACAAAATCCACTATGTCTCTCTACATTGATTTCCATAAGAATAATGATTTCAAATCCACACTCATCATTTTGACGCCCGGATGAACCATAGATACTGCTATATGAGTTTCTCTTAAGATCCAATTACATAATTCTTCATTTGGTGGTATATACATTCTTTCATAAAACCATAATAAACCATCGTCATCCAAATCAAATCCTTCAAACTTTGGAATTATGTTGGACATGCATTTTGGAAACAATATACATAAAAATACTAAGTGTAGAAGAAGTGAGTAGAAAAAGAAGGAAGATTTGGGAGTGTGCAGTTGAGGAATAGCCAGGAGTATAGTGCACAGAAAGAAGAATAAAGAAGAGGAATAAAGCATAGAATCAAGCAGGAGAAGAAATAGGGATACAAGGAAGGTTGATAGCTTAACGTGCTAAAGGTAGAAGGATGCCAAAAATTAGGAAGAACATTAGTTAGAGGGAAAAAGAAGCATGCATACCGAAAAGCAGGTGAAAGCATCCCGAACAACAAGTTATAAAATTGAGTTATTATGCATTGTAATAGGCTTTTGGGATGAACAAAGTAGGGTTTTGATCCCTAGAATTTATGTATAAATATGTAATGGGTTGGGAGATTAAGGGTTCTATTATGTTGAAGAAGAAGAGTGATAAGATAGGATGAGAAGGAAATAATCTATGCTTGAATTATAAGGGGATGATGCAGAGAGAGAGAAAGGCTTACAATGCAGAGCGACTAGGCTAGGGGAAAGGAAATATAACCATGATGTATCTTTGTAAGCACAGTGCACAAGCCTAAAGAAATTACCAAACACATAATAAAGAAGCCAGTCGTTGTCGACATATCTCAGAGTTGGGTGAACCACGTTAACTTCTGTGTTGAATGTATTTTGTATGATTGTTCATGGATTCTGTTTGGATGCTTATTAGATTAGATTTGTCTTATGTGTAATCATTGAGCAATTGTTACGACTATTACAATAATGATTTTATGTTGTAATCTGGAATATAATGGTAATAAGAATCTGAACTCACTAAGTAGCTAATGAAGAACAAGGGAAGAACAACACATATTGAACCAATAAGTAAGAATAAATATAATAATCACCTCCATTCCTTCACTATTGTAGAAACCTGGTTCCTGCAGTCCCAATAGATACCTTGGGTGAGACTTTGTCTGCATGCAAGTGATGCCAAAAGGGCCGGTGTCTGAAGGGTTTTTTTGGTCAAATACAACTCGAACCTAGGGTCTTAAAATCGTGTGCAGCGCTAACAAATGGTTCCATTACCAGGACCCGTAATTTTTTATTGAGGGAATATTTTGGAGGCCGAATAAGAAAGAGATCTCAAAATGGTTGGAAAGGAAGGAACAAGAATTTGCTCGAAAAGAGAACAAAAACCCTTGGATGAGTAACAAACAATGGATGCAAGGTATGTGTACACATAACTGCATGGAATTTTCTTTGGAAAATTTTCAATTATCTTGAAAGAGTGATTAGAAAGATTAGTGGAGAATATTGTAAGGTACCGAATTGTAGCGTCGAGAAATTGGACTCCTGAGTTGGTAAGATAACTAAATGTTGTAAGTAATCCAACTATTCGCGGAGTTGATTTCTGGTTAGATAGTATATTAGGAGGCTATATTATAGAATTTGTAGTAGATTGTACCCAGTCATACAATGTTGCAGAAAGAGACTTCTTTAAAGGTCCATGTGGAAGGTTCATGAAATCATTAGGTACATGGATAAAGATGTCGTTGTGTAACAAGTGCGTGATGAAAATGGAATTTGACTGCTAAGGGTTCATGCTCATAAGGGAACCGAGGAAGGGAGGGACTGAGGATGCAGAGGAATGAAGAGGGTATACTAGAGGAAGACGATGAGTTTGGAGTATTGCATGGAAGAAGAAGGTACAAGAGGTGAAAGACTGGTTCTGAGAAATGAGAGTCGTGCAGTGAGCTAGAGGGGAGAGAACCTTGTGCAATAGTCCAGATCTTGGAAATACCACACATAAGAGGAGAGAAATATGAATCTTAGCCCAGTCCTATAATAGAAGATCCATTAAGTCCTACTCCGACTAGATTTTGTGTCGAATCCACGACCCCATCTACGTCACCACAATCAAAGATAGCAGTTGAATACTTATCAAAAGCACCTATAGTTATCATGAGAGGAAAAAGTAGTACAAATCAAAGAGATGGAAACAACACGCATAGTCAAAGTCAACCAACATCACCAAGAGGAGGGACTACACAAAGCAACATGGTAGGGGTAGACAACACCCTCAGACTGCATGAGTTCTAGGGAGTTGGGTTGGAGGACCCAAAACAACATCTATTTTTCTGTGAGACAATTTAGGCTACTAAGAACATCCAGGATGAGGCTTTGAATATTGCGTAATTAGCAACAACATTTTGAGGTCGTGCATTAGCCTAGTACATGGAGCTACAAAGTCCCATGTCTACATGAAAATCCAGGACTTTGGCGGACATAAGGCAAGCATTGTTGAAAGAGTTCAAGAAGCCAAAGTTTGAGTCGCAGTACATTACAGAACCGAAACAAATTAAACAGGTGAAAAAAGAGTCAGTTTGGGACTTCGATCAAAGGTTCAAGGATCTGATGGGTAGATTGACTTTCCAAATTCCAGATCAACAACATCAAGAATGGTTTATTGTAGGATGTCTACCACACATTTGCATGTTGTTGATTCAACAGAAGGTTGCGTCGCAACCCTAGGTGTTGGAAATTATAATGAAACTAGAATCATCCCCTATATGAGACAATGGAGGTATGACACAAGTTTAGATGTAGTTGGATTCTTTGACGATTCAATTGATAGAGCTTACAAAAATGAAGTATAGATGTGAACAAGTTTGGTTACCAAGTGTAAGACTAAAAGCCATCACAAGGGCAAATGCCCAACATTCATGTAGTATTTTGTGACTAGACCGCCAAATCCATTACCAAGAGGGGGGTATTGAAAGATATGTAATAATTGGGGCCATCATCTAACTGAGTGACCATTACAACATAAGTATCAGAGTAAACCAAGGAACTTGTTTTGCAATTTTTGCAATTTAGTCGGACATGAAGAGAAGGATTGTCGTGCATTCGATTTGATGAGGGAGTGCATTAGATATATGTATAGGATTCAGGAGGAGAATGTTGTGACAGAAAGGGGTGGTCTGCAATATAATCATCAAATAGGATTTAATCCAGGAAATAGGGGAAATTTTGGTAGAGGTCGAGGAAGAGGAAATTTTGGTAGGGGAGTAAGAGGATCGATGTTACATTTAGCCCACGAATGTCGGAATCTGATTATAACATGCACATACTGTAGAGAATTGGACCATGTGATAGAATATTTTCCTCAACTAGTTGTGAAATGGGAGGCCAGAGGGAACCAAAACAAGAATCCAAATCAGAATGTGCAAAAAATATGTGCTAAAAAATCCTAATGAAGGTCCTAGAATACCAATTGTTACATACAGAGGAGCTAGAAGAGGAGATGATGTAATGAATGAATGAAAGCAGGTTGAGCAATGGGTAAGGAAGTTAGCAAGACCTATTCCAACGTTTGATCCTTAACAAGAAAAGGATACATATCAGAGGGAAAGAAAAGAAGTATTTGGAAAAGATTGGGGAGCATCATTATTACCTGTGCCTCGTGTCAGAGATCACGTTATGCCATAGAAACCAATTGGGAAGGTAAGCACGCTAACAAAATTCCTGAGAATTTGTGTAGAGATAATGAAATATGAAACTACACTGAATACACTATATGACATGATTGATCACTGCACACAAGGAAGGGAAACTCCCATCGTACAAAGGGTGGTGAATCAGGTACTGCATAGGAAGAGGACCAATGAAGAATTCAGATTCAGTGCACAAATCGGGGAATATGATGTGGATAATGTTATCATGGACTTGGGGTATGGTGTGAATATTTTACCTAAGTAGACTTGCAAGATGATGGGAAACCTAAGATAGTATGGTGTATTGTTCAGTTAAGGCTCGTGAATCAACCAAAAATAGTATTTATTGATCAATTGACAGGAGTACCTGTGAACATAGATGGGGTGTGCAGTGTGGAAGAATTATAAGTTATTGAGATCGTGGATGATAGTCAATAATATCCAACAATCATGGGACTTGAATGGGAATTTGATAACCAGAAAATCATTAATTTGAAGAAGAGGGAAATGATATTTGAAGTGAGAGATTATAAATTTACTGCACCATTAGACCCAACAGAAGGAAATAGATACATAGAGCCAACAAGAGGAAATGACATTCAAAATTTGTATTACATGACTACATTGATGGATGATTATGTTAACCCTATTGTAGATGGTGCGCTAAGTTGGAGAAGTATGAGTTTGAGTGCATCAGATTCAGAGGAAGGTCTAGAACATTGATAGTAGAGGATGCAAGAAGGCTCAACTAGATGATGTGCACACATAACCCAATCCTTGCACTAGATTGGAACAAAATTATGTGATCCTCCTAGGTATGATGGGTTGAATGATATGAGTTTGTTTGTAAATGAATTTGAGTTGTAGGTAACCAAACAACAAAGTTTTTTGTCACTATATGTTGTGCTAAAAGAGACTCCATCCAAATGGTGAGATGCACAAAAAGAAAGAATGGAAGAGTGGTCACAGTGCATAAGACTAATGCAAGTTAGGTTTGGTACTGAAGTTGAAAATATTGCATAGAAATATGCTAGAGAGAGTGATCCAACATGTCATGTTGATCAGTTGATCCAAGTGGATATTGGTGGCCACCCACCTATTCCAATTGGCTCCTCTTGACAGTTTTTAGTTCAACACATTTTTCTATAATGATGACATTTCTTTGTAATTGTGGGTTCTTCACTTCTGGGGCTATCCTGAAGCCCTACAAAACATATAGGTGGATATTGGTGGCCTCCCACCTATTCCAACTAGCTTATTTTGGAATGTTTCATGTCAGTACATCTTTTTGTACTTCTAGGGTCGTTTTGGGGCTCTAAACTATGTTATTTTTGGATTTCCACAGTCAAAATGTAGACTAGCTCAGATTTGACATCACAATGTGTAGTTCTCAAAAATACCTTTCCAATGGGCTATCACATGCCTAAAACGAAGGTCGTATGAAAAAGTTATGACCCTAGGAAGTTGAGGTACCAACTTACCCATCGGGGCCCACATAACTTTTGATGTTTCATCACCTAGGTTAGATTTTTCAATGTCTAGGGATTTGGAATTCATGAATAATGTTAAAAATGCCTCTAGAGCCTCATTTTAATCTTTCATCTTAGATTGATGCGCATAGTAACCACGTCTCTTCTCACAGATAACTACCACCATTCAAGCAAGTTGTTTTCAGTTTTGCAGTTTTATAGTTTTAGCCTATTTTATATATTCAATAGAAATTATTGTTCAATGGATATTTGTTGTTGTTCTCCATCTCTCTATGTTATTGTATTTAGTTTTTTGTTCATTTCGTTCCACTCATAAATCTGAATTAGTGGTATCAGAGCATTATGCTCTTCATTTGTTTTTCTTCATGCATGTCCGCGATAAGATCTGGGTACAAAAAGTTGGGACTTGAACCAACTGTTCCTTTGAAAGATTGGTCGCGCTAAGCCCGAAAAAAAATCATGGGGGATGAAAAGAAAGATGATGGAGCATGAGATCATTTTAAACTATTGCTCAAGGAATCCCTTGTGCGACAAAGGAACGAAATGATGGACAACTTTGCACAGATCCTTCGGTGGTTGCCCACATGAGACACATCTTCACCAAGCGGCCATGCAACCCCCCTCAAGGTATAAGTAAATTTTTATATTCCATTATTTGAAGGACTGATAGATGCAAATTCTATAGATAAATGGTTGAATCTTCTTGAAGGGTATTTTTCGGTCCACAATTTTTTCAATAGGGAAAAGATTACTTTTTCATTCCTTAAGGCCATCCCCCATGTTAAGGATTGGTGGGATACTTAATTTGAGCAAAGACCCATAGAGGAATTTGCAATATTTGCGGTCCCCCCCACATGTTATTTCTTCAAGGATGCCATTAAATAAAAGTACTAGCATGTTGGAAGCTACGATGACCAGTACACAAGATGGACCATGTTGCGTCAGGAAAGGGACCAAAGAGTACCAGATTTCACCAATATTTTCCATACCCTACACATCAAATTGGGTATCAAAGACTCTGAACGAAATCTGATGCTCAAATACCATGACCATTTTCATAGATACATTCAAACATAAATGAATTTTCTAGACATCGCATCATCAGGTGTGGCTTATAGATATACTATTAAGAATGAAAAGAAATTTAAGAAGAATAGGCGAGAGTTTGGATCTGCAAACTCCTCACAGCTGAAGTAGGGGAAATGAGGCCCCAAACGACACAACAAGGGACAAAGAAAATATGGCCACTCTCAGGACAATTGGTCCAAGCCGCAACCCAATAAGGGTAATGAGAAGTCAAAGAAGGACACAGGAAATTGGTGTGAATACCATAAAATACCTTGGAACAACACCGAAGAATGTCACTCCAAGCAGTCATTGGTGGTTGAGATGAAATATTTCGAGTCAGAGGAAGATTCTGACTCTGAATCAAATCTATAAGGAGGGAAGTGGATTATCTATACCGAACCCAACGACACTATTCACTCACATATGTGGGTAAAGGGGGCTTCGCTTCATTTCATTTTCAATAGCGTAAGTCAAAAGAACTTGATCTTAGTAGAGGTCATCAAGCATTTGGACCTGCCAATGACACCACACTCACATCTCTACACCATCAGATGGCTTCACCAAGGAAGAGATCTTCGCATCAGCCAATAATGTCGTCTTCCCTACGACATTAAGCCCTTCAAAGATGACATGTTGTATGATATTTCTCCCCTTGAAGTTTGTGATGCTCTTTTAGGCCAATCATATTTGTGGAAGCGACATGATGTGTATGAGTCTAGACCCCGCAATGTTATTATTACTTTGGGTAGACAATTGTATAGGATACCAAAGGTAGTGCCGCCTACCGCTATTTCTTTAATCTCTACTAAGCAATGCAGTAAGGTCATTTCACAGACTGGGAAGTTCTTATTCTTTGTGATCCATGCTCACAGTAAG
>ML795138.1:31960-52087 GCA_009831015.1 Picea engelmannii
ACCCGTCTGATCTCTGCAAGAATACCCTGGTACAATCCTGAAACAAAAACGGTGAGACTATCCTGTGATTGCTGAACCTGTTTGGGAAAGCACGTGTCTGTTTTTCCCAATTGGATGTTGCAGCCACGCAGCGTTGGACTGCATGTGGCCTACTGGCTAGAGTAAGCTCATGCTGAGCTTGTGTATGACCTCTCTTCTAGTGAGGGAGGCGTCTGTGGTTGGAAGAGGCAGGTTGTCAGGCCTGTGAGAAACTCTTTCCAGGTGAAAGAGCTTGCTGGGAAGTGGTTTCTTCCAGAGAGTGCCCAACACCAGCTACGAGCTCTGAGACTTCCTGATCCGGCCTGTTGCTGAGGCCCAGAGAGGGAGGTTAGCACCGATGGACTGTGCATGTGAAGGTGTATACTCCCGGGCGTAAGAGGCATGTGGGGAATGAGAGTCTGGTAGTAGTGAGCGTAAGATGGCATCTTTGGGAAGAATCCTTCCAGATATTTATGTGTTGTCTTCCCTGTAACCTCAGCCTAGCCTAGGATTCCTTACCTTGGGGTGGAGCTCGGTCCCAACTCGGGGGTGACCCACTGTTGAGCTGATGAACAGTGTGGTCTAAGGCTGGGAGGTTCGTGGAAGGCCTGCACTTGGTTGGTGGATTTCACCACTGTTACAAGATAAGTATCTAACTATGTTCTATCACATTTTGGCATGACTGTGTTGTATATATTATCATGTTTTACACTGTGTATATGAATTGGTATGAAGTGCTATTGATTGTTAATTATGGCAATAATTCATATGAATATTCTGTGTAGAATGTGTTTACTTGTTTAAATGCATGTGGAGTATATATTGGACTGTATGTGTTATGTGAAAAGTGTGTACAGATTGTTACCTAGTGCATTAAAAGCCTTGGTAAGCAAAAAGGTACACTACACAAAGGACCCTGCACGCCAGTGGTTGCCAACCAACTCTAGGTTTTTACAAAGGATGTATGTCTGATCGTGAATGATTAGGAGGATGGGTGGAAAACCCTAACAAAAACAATAGGGCACCCAGAAGATGAAGAATAAAAAGATAAGAGTGATGAAGAACTAGATGAGGGGAAGGGGAATGAACAGAACAATGGCGCAGGATATATGCATGGGCCATCAACAACAAAGGAACAACAGAAATTCCCCACGACATGAGTGAAATTCAAAGATAAGGGGAAGGAACAAGAAGGAGGGGCGTACAAGAAGACTAAAGAACACAAGGAACCCCCAGTTTATAATTTCACCAATGATGACATAGACCGAATTGAATACCAAGTACGGGATGTTGCAGAGGAATTCATTAAGGAAGCGACGAGGAAACTGGAAGAGCAACACTAGAAGGTGCAGGAGTAGTTGGTAACACTACAACAACTCTTGGAAGTATCCATCATACCATAAAAGCACAGGATAGAGGGAGGAACGTCCACAATTCTGGTGGAGGAAGTAGAGACTGCTCACCCTGTCTTGACCAAGTAGCAGATGGTCACAAAATGCTACAAATTTAGATGGATGCATTTGAGTTCCCAATGAAATAACTATAAGAACAAGTGAAGGCGATAAGACATTTGAACGTAGTGGTGTCACGAATGCCGATAAACACATTACAAAGCTTGAAAATTGGCATGTTGCCTGAGATTAGGATTCGAGGAGATGAAGCACACTAGGAATTGACCAAAGTACATGATGAAAGGACTCAATTGAAACAACAATATGAAATTGTTCTAAAAACAAAGAGTGCAGTGGAAGGGAAAGTGGAAGGAGTAATGAAGGAAAAGAATGAGGTTGAGGAAAGGGCCAAGAAATCTCTAAAGGAAAACGACGAAGCCAAGAGTATGGCCTAGAAGACACAAGTGATCGTCCAGAAGTTTTAGAAGGAAATGCCAGAAGTGTTGATAGTATTAGAGGCTACTATAGAAGATAATGTATTGAAGATTGGTGAAGTCATCAAAGGCATCTGATCGAAGATTGTGGACCTATAGTTGCAAAGTATTCTAGACAAGCCACCAGAAGTAAGAGCATGCAGAGAGAATGATGATTACAACCATCGCCAACATAAAGAAGGTGGAAGAAGAGTGCACAAAAATCTATGAGGAGATCATGAAAATTTGGACATAGTTGGTGGAAGATCCAAATATGAAGGTTATGGTGGCCAAATTAAAAAAAGAACAGGAAAAGGACCAATAAGATTCAAAGAGAATAAACACACTTCCACCAGTTGAACATATGACATCCATTTTGGAACAAAGGCATTCATATGTGGAGGTTGAATAGATGATAGATCAACACAAGATCCTTCAACAACGCTTAGGACCGCTACAGGAAGGAGCATTGAGGGTGATAGAAAAATTGGCCACTGCATAGGGCAAGGTGAAACAAACAACACATGAAGCAGAAGAAAAAATTACATCTTTGACTGCACAGGAGGTCGAAGAGATTGTGGAAACAAAGAAATCAATAATAAAGGAAGTTGGAGAAGTTAGGGAAGCCTCTCAGAAATTCATCCAAGGATGGAGGAGCACGTCGCATGCCTAGGTGGCTTGGGATGAGCCACATGTACTATTGGGGGCCTCTTGGAAAGGCATTTTGGAAATATAATACATAAAAATACTAAGTATAGAAGATGTGTGAAAAATATGGAAGAGTTGGGAGTGCGCAGTTGAGGCACAACCAAGAGTATAGTCCACAAAGAGAAGAATAAATAAGAGAGAAGAATAAAATAGAGGAATAAATCATAGAAGAAAGAGTTCGAAAAGGAAGGATGAAAACTTGATGTGCCAAATATAGAAGGATGTGAAAAAGTAGGAAGAACAAAATTCAAATGGAAAAAGCCACATGCAGATGGAAAAGCAGGTGAAAGTAGCCCGAACAACAAGTTAACTTGAGTTATCATGTATTCTAATATGGTTTTGGGATGAAAACATTAGGGTTTTAAGCCCTAGAATTTATGTATAAATATGTAATGGGTTGGGAGATTAGGGGTTCTTTTCTATTGTAGAATAAGAGTGATAGGATAGGCCGAGAAGAAAAGAATCTATGGCTAAATGCTAAGGAGATGATGCATAGAGAGAGAAAGGCTTACACTGCAGAGTGGCTAGGCTAGGGGAAGCCTAAAGAAATTACCAAACACATAATAAATAAGTAATCCATTATGGTTGTAGCCCATAGTTGGGTGAACCATGTTAACTCCTGTTTTGAATGTATTTTGTATGATTGTTCATGAATTTTGTCTAGATTCTTATTAGATTAGATTTTTCTTATGTATAATCATTGCACAATTTTTACAACTGTTACAGTAATGAGTTTATGTTGTAATATGGAATATAATGGTAATATGAATCTAAACTCACTAAGTAGCTAATGAAGAAAAAAGGAAAAACAACATGCACATAACCAATAAGTAAGAATGAATAGAATAATAACCTCCCATTCCCTCACTCTTATAGAAACCCGGTTCTTGCAGTCCCAATATATACCTCGGGTGAGACTTCATTTGCATGCAGGTGATGTTGAAAGGGTCGGTGTCTGAAGGGTTTTGTTGGTCAAAGATAACCCGAACTTGTGGTCTTACAACTGTGCATAGTGCCAAAAAATTCAAATTACTTCATTCTCAAGGTATGATTTAACTTCCTTATACCATTCATCTTCTAACTGTATTTTTAAAATATTTTCTCTCTGATTTGTCTTCAATGGTATAATTGATAAATGTGGTTTGCAACTTAAAGAATCCACAACTTTATTCATTTTTCCCTTAATGTATGTTATCTCTAAATCATATTCACTTAATAACTCTGACCATCTTCTCTATCTACCATTCAAGTTAATATGAGTAAACATATGTTGTAATCCATGATTATCTATCTCTAGTTCAAACTTTTTTTCAACAAGATAATGCCTCCAGATTCTCAATGTGTGCACTATCACCACAAGTTCCAAATCATGTGTCACATAATTTTCCTCATGGGGTCAGAGTTTACTTGAATCATAGACTATTACCCTACCTTCATGTGCAAGCACTCTAGCCATTCCTTCTTTTCATGCATCATTGCATACTAAAAATTCCTGATCCATATTGGGTACCTTCAAAATTGGAGTTGTCATTAAAAATACTTTTAGTTTTTGAAATGCATCTTCACAATTTTCTATCTTTATGAATTTCTTATTTTTCTTTTTCAAAATTTTTATGAGTTTTGTGATCTTGGAAAATCCTTCAAAAAATATTTTGTAGTAACCTTCCCAAGAAACTACATACTTCATGTACACTTGTAGGTGTTGATCATTCCATGATTACCTCAATATTTGTTGTATCAATTCTTATTCCTTCTCTTGAGATAAAATTTCCTTTAGTGGATATGTTTTTGACGTTTAATTTCTAGGCTTGTGAGAATGCAAACCCTTTTGATGCTACGATGATGGGGTCTCACTGAGTGTCTTCCATAAGAGGTGTTTCAGTCATCACCATGATTTCTAGGACTCCTAGTAGCTTTAAATTCTTGCATGATTGATTTACAATATTTTCCCTTACCTTGTTGAAAACAAATGAATCTAAAACTACTACCTTGTGTATTTTGGAAGGGTGAATTCACTCAATCCAATATGTCCTAACAAAAAGTGACCTCCAATCATCATTGTCCCTAGTTCGCCAAAAAAGGTCTCATAAGAACCAGTTTCCATGGGATCTATGCCTCTCATCTCTTCCTCCTTTTTCTTATCTTCTTCTTCTTCTCTCAATCTTTCCACCTCTGCTTGCAATTTTCTCTCCTCCTCTACTTGTTGAATCCTAAGTTCTTTAGATTATTTCTTGAGACTTTATTTCTCTACTATTGATTCCTTTTCCAATATCTATTTCCATACCTACTCCTTTTCTAATTATTCTTTCCTCACTCTAGAGCCACTACTCATGATGAAAATTACTTAATCTAATGGAAAAATTCTTTTTTATAACACCTCCTCCCACCATACTTCATTTTGGTATGGCCATCTATACTTGCAAGACCTTCATTGTTAGATGACAACATCTAGAGGGTCGTGTCATAGAAATATTTCCTTCCAAAATAGAAGGTGACTAGACTTTATATTTCCAATACTACTTCTTTGATGTCCTTGAAGATGTTAGATCCCATATAAAAAGGTAGTGGAGGCCATAGAGGTTTCTTGTCGTGATCCAAAGCTGCTCCAACACCATGTATAAAGTTTTGGTATTCTATCTCCTAAAGTTCCAACTTGTTTGGGATAAATATAAGAAGCAAATGAGGAGCCTTAACAGATCCAAAAAATCGGATATACATTCCATTTTAGTGACATAATAGTTGTAACATCCCCATTTTTAATCCCCAGATTAGTGACATGTAATGTAAATATGATGCATGGTCGTGGGCCCAACTATGTACTATGTAAACATTATATATCATGATAATAATATAAAATGTAATGTTATTGAAATTGGACAAAAAATAAGTAATGGGGGTTAAGTTTCCACAAGAGAGGAGAGAGTCTACAATGGGGTCCAAAGGGGGAATTACCCATGTCTATTAATATCAATCCCCCTTTCTGAATTTTATTATTGTGTGTAAACCTTCTATTTTCTATTTGAGGGTTCCCAAAGCCAATCATTAAAAACATGTAAGAGGGTTGGTGTGTAAAGTCACATCCCATAGTTATGAGAGTGTCAAGGCTGAGTACAAACAACATTAGGGAATGTGAGACTCAAGTTGCATGTGGGAAAAAACAATTGTATGGAAAAACAAGGTAGTATTTACAACCCGTTTTTGAGATAGCAAGAGAGTGCATAGGGATGGAGCTTAGAGGCATCCATAGGGGGCATGTGTGGTAGTTGTTTGAAGCTATAAATGCATGAAGACGCAGGTTGTTAGGCCTGTAGGGTGATTTTTTGTGTAAGAGATATTACCTAGCAGTGAGTTTTTCCTGTTGCAGATGACATCCTTGGATTCACCACCAAGAGAGATTCCTAGCCAACCTATGTTGGAGCCATTGAGGGAATTGGGAAGGCATGAGGGATTGTGTGCAGTGAAGGGGGATCCCATTCCTTGGGTTGTGTAGGCCAAGGGGAAGAGAGATGGATGATTGGGATATCGATAGGAAAAATCAGTTTGTTGTGGATAAAATTTGGGTTCTGATTGGACAGTGGAGAGACACACTTTCTTGTGGATTCACAGCCCTAGCTTGGGGGTTATTTATTGTTGATATTTGGAGAAACAAATATATGATTGGGTGGAATTTTCGTTCCCTGCAGCTGGTTGCAAATTGTTGATAAAGGATAAGTGTTTACCTATATCACATTGTTATGGTTTATGAGTTTTACTTGTTGTGCATATGTTCTGTTCTTGAGTAAATTATATGATATTGTGTATTGGTATAATGTTTTGCACTCATAATGTTGTTAAATGCATGTAAATCATCAATAGCTTGCATTAGATCGTGAAATTTATTTGTTATGCATAAAATTGGATTTAGGAACTTTTGAATGCTACTATGTGAATGTTAATTATAGATGTATTCTTATTTTAAAATATTGTTAGCAGTATGGGTGTTTATAACATGCATGCATTTGAGTTAATTGGTATCATAAAAAAACTTAATTAGAGCTTCTGGTTCAACACCAGACTAGTATGGGCCAAGAACTGACATGAATTTAGTGAATTCATTATTACAAATTTTGGATCTATGATGGATTTGGGGAAAAACTTCTGAAACCAGAGTGAAATCCCCAAATTTATGAACAAATTCAGGTCGAACTTGCACTAAAAATGGTTGAATATATGATCAATGGAAACGATATGCAAGTTGCAGAGTTAAAAATTGGATTGGGAGGTTGAATTCCATGTTTTCATGACAAGTGTGAAGTGGGATAATCAATGGACCAAATCACTTGAATATTAAGGATCAACAATGAAGATTCATTCATAGGTTTGGAGAAGTCCAATGAAGTTTTGGAGATGTTTGGTGAATTGATGTTTGAGATCACATTCAATATCAATATCAATGGTCCATATTCATCTTATATTTGGAGCTCATCGGAGTCGTTGAAATTCATGAACAAGTTTAGTTCGCCAATAGAAATCACTGATCACCGATGGAGTGATTAAGGTTCAACAAAATTTATGGAAAAAATAATTTTCGTCCACCAATTTTTTTTATTGTTGATGGATCGAGTTTCGATGAAATTTGTGGACAAAAAATGGCTCGTCAAAGAAAATCATCGATCACTGATGGAGTGATTAGGGTTTGATAAAATTATACAAGTGTGGCCTTTCCATAAATTTTCGATGAAGAGAAATCGTCGATGAAAATATATCATCGATTACTGGTCACCGATGAAAAGAGATTATCGGTCACTTATCTCCGATGAAAATATATTGTTGATTTCCAATCGCCAATGCAATAAATATTGTCAATCATTGATTGAGTTTTGGAGTGTTGAGCTTATTCTTACATTGAGAGGAGGGGGGTGAATCAATATACAATGATTTTTACTTTATTTAACCATTCATCCATCATTCATTAGCTGAGAAACAATAATTACATATAAACTCAAATCACAATACACAAAGTTTAACATGGAAACCTTTGCCGGAGAAAACCAAAAAAATGTATCTTTATAAATGTTTGTAGGCACCAACCTACTATTACAAATATTGCAGACACCTACCTACTGGAGACACCGATCTCCTTAACTGAGCAACAACTTATCAATATGTAGGCACCAACCTACTGGAGACATGAATCTCCTCAACTGAGCACAAACTCAACAAGATGTAGACACTAACCTACTGGTGACACCAATATCCTCAGCTAAGAACCAACTTAGTAAGATATGTGTAGATACCAATACAATATATTCATACACAGAGTACTTCTAACTTCACCTACATGCTTCATTCCATAGACAATCCTTCAAACCCTAGCAAGCCTCATAGCTACATCATTCCCAAAATGTAATCACTAACAACAACATTCACTGATGACAATGTCGACCGACAGAAAAATCCATTGAGAGAAACATTCATTAACAACAATATTTGTTGATTAATTGGGTTGGTTGTCATTGATTTCAACCCTTGAAAAGTTACGGTAGCACAAAGGTTTGGGTAATGGACCCAAGTTTGTTTGATGGATAATGGTATGAGTTTTAATATATTTGTAGGTAAGACTATTCCATATGGATATTACATGTCATGCCATTTTCGGTCACATAACTCCTCACGGTTAGAGAGTTATGGCCATGTGAAGTTGGAGAACCCTCATAAGTCATATAGAATCCCTAAAAGGTCAAAGTAGTCAAAGTGTTTGCAAGGAAGAAATTATTTAAATAATAAAGTGAAGTGATGAGTGTACTATAAGTCAAAGAGGATGCAAAAGAAATTATTTAAATAATAAAGTTAATGGAGAACTCTCTAAAATAAAGAAAATGGTTTAAGAGATTTTAGAAGGTAAATAATAAAGTGAAGTGATGAGTGTACTATAAATCAAAGTGGATACAAAATAAATTATTTAAATAATAAAGTTAATGGAGAAATTACTAAGTGGAGAAGTGGTTAGAAGTTGGTTAACCCTAAAATAAGGAAAGTGGGTTAAGATGGTTAAAAGGTAACCCCTTGAGGAAGCTACATGAAAGTATAAATAAGAGGAAAGGATCTCTCATTTTAATCACACTTGAATATCATTGAATTTCTATTTTTGTGAAAGGTTATTTGGGCAGGTATTATTGATAGAGAAAAATTGTAGCAGAAAAAGTGGAGCAGAAAAAGTGCGGCAGGAAAAGTGTAGCAAGAAACGTGCAACAAAAAAAGTGCGGATGAAATAGTGCGACAAAAAAATCACGACAGAAAAATCGTGACAGAAAAATCATGGCAGAAAAAGTGCGACAGAAAAATTGTGACAAAAAAATTGCGGCAGAAAAAGTGCGGTAGAAAAATCGTGGTAGAAAAAGTGTGGCAAAAAAATCGCGGCAGAAAAATTGTGGTAGAAAAATCACAGCAACAACATGGTTGGGTTCTATTTATGAGAGATATGCAACATCTTGTTTGAGGTATGTTTTGTGAGCTAGAGTTTAGCTCTTAAGATGGTATTGGATGTTCAGTATTGTTGCATATATCAGATTTGTTGAGAGATACATTTGGTATTTTGTTGTTGGTATTTGGCATATGGGTATTGGTCTTTTGGTTGTGATGTGTTGTTGAAGTTGTTGGTTTATCTTGAGGCTACATAACAGTGAGGTTGTCGCACATGGTTTGATGTAAGGGTTTATGATATTTGGTTTATGGATTGAGTGATGAATTTTTTATGGTTATATTAGTGTATGTCTTTGGTATATGGTTGAGGTACATGTTGGGTACATGGATGAAACAAGTAGTTGATGAATTGGCACATACATGAGGTGTATAGTTGATGATGTTGGTACATATTGATGAGTCAAGGTTGATGCATAGTACATGTTGGTTCAAGTTATTGGTACAGGTTGTTTGGTGGAGGTTGATTAATATAGGTTGTTACATATTATTGGTACAATTTGACAGTGACAGATTGATAGTGACAGTGGTTGATTCAGTGACAGTGACAGATTGCCTACATTTGGCATTTATATTTTAGGACGGTTGGATGAGGAAAGGATAGGTGGTTATAGTCACCTTCCAGTTGTAGTCAGAAAACATAGGGGGTTATAGCTTCCTTCTAGTTGTAGCTAGAGAGATGGGGAGTTGGATCTTCCCTCAGGCTGTAGCTTGAGAAACTAGGGGGTTGGAGCCTCCTTCTAGTTGCATCTAGAAAACAAACGAAGTTGGTGCTTCCAATGAATGTAATTCTTCAATACATATAAGAAAAACCATTCTGTGGTTTTCTCCCTCTTTGGGTTTCTACGTAAAAACATTGGTGTACTATGTATGTGTATGATTGTTCATTTGTTCATTGTTTATTTACACTGCAAATATTGGATTATAATTCTACATTGATATAATTATTGATAGAGAGAAAGTGCGGTAGAAAAAGTGTGGTAGAAAAGGTGTCACAGGAAAACTGTGGAAAGAAAAGCGCAACAGAAAAAGTGCGGTAGGAAAAGTGAGGCATGAAAAGTGCGATAGAAAAAGTGTGGTAGAAATAGTGCGACAGAAAAAGTGCTGAAAAAAAAGTGCGACAAAAAAATCGCGGTAGAAAAAGTGCGGCAGAAAAATCAAGACAGAAAAAGTGCAGCAGAAAAATCACAGAAACAACATGGTTGGGGTCTATTTATGAGAGATATGGCACATCTTGTTTGAGGTATGTTTTGTTAGCTAGGGTTTAGCTCTTGAGATGGTATTGGATGTTCAATATTTCTGCATATATCAGATTTGTTTAGAGATATAGTTGGTATTTTGTTGTTGGTATTTGGCATATGGGTATTGGTATTTTGGTTGTGATGTATTGTTGAAGTTATTGGTTTATCTTGAAGCTACATAACAATGAGGTTGTGGCACATGGTTTGATGTAAGGGTTTATGGTATTTGGTTTATAGATTGAGTGATGAATTTTTTATGGTTATATTGGTGTATGTCTTCGGTATATGGTCGAGGTACATGTTGGGATGAGACAAGTAGTTGATGAGTTGGCACATACATGAGGTGTATAGTTGATGATGTTGGTACATCTTGATGAGTCAATATTGATGCATGGTACATGTTGGGTCAATTTATTGGTACAAGTTGTTCGGTGCAGGTTGATTAGTATAGGTTGTTACAGGTTATTGGTATAGGTTGATAGTGAAAGTGGTTGATTTAGTGACAGTGACAGGGTGTCTACATTTGGCATTTATATTTCAGTGCAGTTGGATGGGGCAAGGATAGGTGGTTGTAGCCACCTTCCGGTTGTAGCCAGAAAACACAGGGGGTTGTTGCCTCCTTCTGGTTGTAGCCAGAGAATTGTGGGGTTGGAGCTTCCCTCAGGTTGTAGCTTGAGAAACTAGGGGGTTCCTTCTAGTTGTAGCTAGAAAACAAAGGAAGTTGGTGCTTCCAATGAATGTAATTCTTCAAGACATATAAGAAAAATCATTCCATGGTTTTCTCCCGCTTTGGGTTTCCACGTAAAAACACTGGTGTACTGTGTATGTGTATGATTGTTCATTTGTTCATTGTTTATTTACACTGCAAATATTGGATGATAATGCTACATTGATATAACACTTTCATTATTGGTTAAAAAGGATTACATTGCTCTATTACTGATTCACCCCCTCTCTTAGTAATCCAACAATATTCACTGACGGAAACATCCACTCACATCAAGCATCTATTCACAACAACATCCAATGACAACAACATCCATTCTTGACAAAATCCACTAATGGAAACATCCACTCATGAAAAAATATACTCATGGTAACATCAAAACCTCATTGCAGCAACACAACCTCATAGCACTCATAAGGAAGCATCACAACATTATGACAACATCACAACCTTATAACATACCTTGAGAATAAGAAAGACCTAAATAAATTCTTTTAGACTTCTCTTACACACCTCTAGATCACAAAGAGACACCCAAACACCTTTAGCACACCTCATACTTGATATATTTCTTGGTTACACTTCAAATGTGAAAATCTATCCTATATTTATAGTAATTCTCTCCCCACTTTCTGTGCCAACGTGTAAAACCTGGTTGAGCTTACCTCAATTTGTTTCCTGGGTTGTTGGATGGAAAAATTCATATCTCCTCATTCCTACGGAGTTATATGGAATTACATATACCATTGGAAAGGTCTATAAATATGATTTCTGACCATATAATGTGTTCTCCCATTTGATCTAGGCATGAAGGGTAAACGTTTCTTAAAATATAGGGTATCCAAATTGACAAAAAATAATACTTTCAATAATCTCCATCTTGCAATATTTATCTTGGACATATGTAGGATTGTGATATTTATCTTGGACATATTGTAGGACCCCCCTATCATTGACATCAATGAAACCAATATTTCCAACAATCTCCCCCTTTTTCATTGATGGCAACCATTAGTCAATTCTGATACTCCCCTTGTCTACAAGTTTCCTTATCTCTGCAATTCTTCCTTTATCTACAACTTCTCCCCCTTTGACATCAATGGAAAAGGGTTTCTCCCCCTAATATTGTGCTTCCCTTCACCAATGAGATGAGAGTAATATCACTCACATATTATATCGAGTATGTATACATATCTTTAGGTTCTATTTTCATTTTCCACTAATCTTCTTAAAGTTGCTTTCCTTATCTCACACCCTTTAGAATGAAATGTGAGGTTGTAACCTTGATCGCACATTCGACTGACTCTTAGAATATTATTCTTTAACCATTCAACATACAATACATTATTTTTCTTAATTGTTCCATTTTCAAGACTAATAGTACCTTTTCCAGTCATCCTTCCAGAAGCCTTATCGCCAAAAGTAACACTACCTCATTTTTCTTCCTTCAAGGTGACTCGGTGAGAAACTTTTTCTTCTCCCCTGTCATGTGTTTTGAACATCCACTATCAATGTACCATTGGTTCCCTTCCTTTTGAGCATAAAGTGTATTCTTATTCCTTTTTTTTAAGGATACTTTATTATGTTTCTTCTACAGTCATGTGTTATGTGCCTATAGTTATTGCACTTATAACATTCAGTATCAAGTAAAGGAGAAAATGAATTGTAGTTTTTTCTAGAAAACCCATGAGAACTTATGGTTTTGTTGCTCACATAAACATCCTTTTAGGTTTTGTAAGAACCTCTATTTCTATCTCTCACGTGATCATTTCTTGCAAAAGATCTACAATTTATTGCTTTATGACCAAAATTATTGCAAGAAAAACAATAGGTAAGATAGTGATTTTGGTACTATTCTGTGAAAGGTCTTCATGGTGGAACAACTCTTATAAAATCATTCTTTTTGTTCTTGTGAGAAGAATCAGGTTTCTTCTTGTAATCATTTCCTTTCCTATTGTTTCTTTCATTCGTGGTGAAGCCTTTGAGAATATTAGCATAGCTTCAATATTTTATACATTTTCTCTTTCTTATGGCTTTGTGACTTTAATTCTTTCATCTGCCTAGGTGGTATTTTATTTATCATTGTAGATGAGACCTGTCTTGATGAATGGTGACCTTTGGAAACTGATATTATTATTTAATATTTCAATACTCTTTCCAAGCTTCAAGCTTATATTCAATTGATCAATAGTTTTTTCTAGTTCATTTCTTAAGGAAACTATTTTATCTTCTAGTTTCTCACAATTTTCTTCCTTTTCTTTCAGCTGGCTTCTCACCACTTATTCTATCCTCTTTTCATGTTCTAGTTGAGTCTTGAAGATAATAGTTTCCTTCTTTTTTCCTTCAATATCATGATCCTTCTTTTCATTTTTTTGAAATTGCTTCTTTTGCTTTATATTCTCTTCCCTGAGTGTGTTTATTTATTCTAAGGCACTAATGGGCTCTGCTTCAAGATTCACTTCCCCATCATTTTCTTCTTCTTTTGAATATTCATTTTCTTCATAATTTTTTTTTTCCATATTTATGGAGAGAGATTCTTCTTTATCATCAGTATATTCCCTTTCTTTCAATTTTCCAGATCATCCTTTAGCTTTCTCACAACTTGTGCTTCTTCTATTTGACTCACAATAGGAACAATCACTGAATTTCTCTTCACTCTGTCTCTCTTCATAAATGTTTCGTGGCTTGTCCCAAATATGTTTAAATGTTGTACACTTCATTAACTTGACAATATTAGAATTTGTTAGGCCACTCAAGACAACCTCTATTGTTTTTTCATTGTTTTCACTTGACTCCTTCCCAACTTTATCTTTATAACATGTTGTGACTGATTCCCAAATATCAAACCAAAGGGCCTGCAAAAATATATTCATTCTCCATGTTGCATGGTTTGTTCCATAGAACAAAGGATATCTATTTGTTGGGATACCTTCCCTAAAATCCATATGTTCTCAATATCTTCCTTCGAGTGGTTAAACTATTTCTGAAGGAATCGACTATGATAGAAATTGTTGAGTTTATGCTAAGGGGGGGTTTAAATCAGTATACAATAATTTTTAATTTATTTAACCATTCATCAATCATTCATTATATGATAAAAAATAATCACATAAAAACTCAAATCATAATTAACATAGTTTAACGTGGAAACCCTTGCGGGAGAAAACCACAATCAATTATCTTTATAAATATCTGTAAGCACCAACCTACTGTTGCAAATATTGTAGGCACCAACCTACTAAAGACACCAATCTTTTTAACAGAGGACCAACTCATGAATATGTAGGCACCAACCTAGTGTAGACATGAATCTCCTCACCCGAGCACCAACTCAAGAAGATGTAGGAAACAACCTACTAGAGACACCAATGTTCTCAACTTAGAACCAACTCAATAAGATATGTGTACAAACCAATTTAACATCTTCATACATACAATACTTTTGACTTCACCTGCATGCTTCATTCCACAAAAAATCCTTCAAAATTTAGCAATCTTCATAACATCATTCCCAAAATGTAATAATTGATAAAAACATTCACTAACGATAGCATTCACTGATGACAACATCCACTGACAACAACATTCACCGATGAAAACATCCATTGATGAAAACATTCACTGACGACAGCATCCACTCACAGAAATAATCTATTCACGACAACATCCACTCTCAATAACACCTACTTATTAAAAAATCACAACCTCACTGCAACATCACAACCTCATAGCAGTGCACACGACAACATTACAACCTCATGGAAACATCATAACCTTAGAACATACCTTGAGAA
The DNA here is from genome assembly GCA_009831015.1 of Picea engelmannii. Classification (NCBI taxonomy): domain Eukaryota; kingdom Viridiplantae; phylum Streptophyta; class Pinopsida; order Pinales; family Pinaceae; genus Picea; species Picea engelmannii. The sequence goes on from ML795138.1 coordinate 46,772, forward strand.
TAAGAAAGAACCAAATAAATTCCCTTAGATTTCTCTTGCACACCTCTAGATCCCAAAGAGACACCCCCAACACATTTAGTGCACCGAAGACTTGATATCTTTCTTGGTTACACTTCAAATGAAAAAAATCTATACTATATTTATAGTAACGATCTTCCCACTTTTTGGGACAACCTGCAAAGACTGGTTGAGTCGACCTCAATTTTTTGTCCAGGTTTTTGGATGGAAAAATTCATATATCCTCATTCCTATGGATTTAGAGGGAATTACATATACCATTGCAAAGGTATCATACTAATATTTCCAACCATATAACGTGTTCTCCCATTTGATCTAGGTATGTATGATAAAAATTCCTTCAAGATAGGGTATCCAAATTGACCAAAAATAATATTTTCAACAATCTCCATATTGGAATATTTATCTTGGACATATGCATACTTGTAATATTTATATTGGACACCTTGTAGGCTCCCCCTTCCTTTGACATCAATGAAAATAATATTTCCAACAATCTCCTCTTTTGTCATAGATGGAAACCCTTAGTCAATTTTGATACTCCCCTTGTCTGCAAATTTCCTTGTGTCTGCAAGTCTTCCTTTGTATGCAACTTATTTCCCTTTGAAATAAATACAAAATGGCTACTCCCCTTGAGCTTGTGCTTCCATTTACTTATTATATGAGAGGGATATCACTCCCATACAACATTTTTATCCTTTGACTTTATCAAGTATGTATACATCTCTTAAGGTTTTGTTTACATTTTCCACTAATCTTTTTGAAGTTGCTTTCCTTATATCACACCCTTTAGAATAAAATGTGAGGTTATAACCTTGATCACATATTTACCTAACACTTATATTATTCTTTAAGCCTTCAACATACAAAACATTCATTGTCTTAGTCTTTCCATTGTCAAGACTAATTGTACCTTTTCCAACTATCCTTGTGGAAGCCTTATCACCAAAACTAACACTGCCTCCTTTTTCTTCCTTCAAGGAGAGAAACTTGGTATAGTCCCCTGTCATGTGTTTTGAACATTCACTATCAATATACCATTGGTTCCCTTCATTTTGATAATAACGTGGAAGTCCACATTCTTCCTTCTTTGGTTCTTCTTATTTCCTTTTCCACACCCTAGTGTATTCTTCTATATGCATCGTAAAAGAATATTATTCCTTGTTTTGTTTAGGAGAATTTATTATGTTTCTTAATATATACAATATATTGCTCTATGAACAAAATTATTGCAATAAAAACAATATCAAAGAAAGATATTTTGGTGTCGGTTTGTGAAAGGTCTTCGTGGTGGAACAACACTTCTGAACTCACTATTTTTGTTCTTGTGAGAAGAATCAGGTTTTTGTTGGCCATAATTTCCTTTCATGTTCTTGGTTTCATTATTGGTGGATCCTTTGATAATATTATCATAGCTTTCAGTCTCTTCTTCATTCTCTTTTTCTAATGGCTTTGTGACTTTGATGCTTGCATCTCCCTCAGTGGCCTTTTGTTTATTGTCATAGCCTAGAACTGCCTTGATGAATGGTGATCTTTGGAAAATGATAAAATTATCTAATATTTCAGTACTCTTTCCAAAATTCAAGCTTCTAAGAAACTGATCAGTTGTTTTCTCTAGTTCCTTTCTTATGGAAACTATTTCAGCTTCTAGCTTCTCACAATTTTCTTCATTTTCTTTCAGTTAGATTTTATCCACTTCTTCTATTCTCTTTTCCTCTTCTAGTCGAGTCTTCATGATAATAATTGTCTTCTCTATTTCTTCAAGATCATTATCCTTGTTTTCATGTCTTTGCAATTTATTCTTCTACTTTATATTCTCTTCCTTGAGTTTGTCTGTTTCTTCTAAGGCATTAACGAGTTCTACTTCAAGATTCACTTCACCATCTATTTCTTATTTTTCGTCTTCTTCTTCATTTTATTCATCAACGGGTTTTGTTTCCATGGTTTTGGAGAGAGATTATTCTTTATCATCAAAATATTCCCTTTCTTTGAATTTTCTAGATCCTCCTTTTAGCTTTCTCACAACTTGTGCTTCTTTTGTCTCTAAGTCACAATAGGAACAATCACCAGATTTATCTTCACTATGTATCTCTTAAAAAAAATTGTAGCTTGTCTCAAATCTGTTTAGATGTTGTACACCTCATTACCTTAAAAATGTCAGAATCTGGTATGCCACTCAATATGATCTCTATTTATTTTTCATTGTTTTCACTTGACTCCTTCCCAACTTTATCAGTATAACCTGTTGTGAATGATTCCCAAATATCAAACACAAGGGCCTGCAAATATATCCTCATTCTTATACTCCATGTCACATAGTTTGTTCCATCGAACAAAGGAGATCTATTTTTAGAGAGACCTTCCTTACAATCCATATGTGCTCAATATTTTCCTTCCAATGGTTAAATTATTTCTAAAGGAACCAACTCTGATAGAAATTGTTGAGCTTATGCTTATACTAAGAGGGGTGAAGGGGTGAATAAACATGTAACATTTTTTACTGTATTTAACCATTCATCAATCATTCATTAGCTAAGAAACAACTATCACATATAAAATCAAATCACAATGCAAAAATTTTAACGTGGAAAACCTTGCAGGAGAAAACCAAAAAAACTTAGCTTTATAAATTTATGTAGGAACCAATCTAATAGTAAAAATATTGCAGGAACCAACCTACTATAGACATCAATCTTCTTAATTTATCACTAAATCAGAAAGATGTAGGCACCAACCTACTGGAGACACTAGTATTCTCAATCGAGCACCAACTCAACAAGATATAGGCACCAAACTACTGAAGACACCAATCTCCTCAAATGAGAAACAACTCAATAAGATATGTGTTGAAACCAATCCAAGATATTCATACATAGAGTACTTTTGAATTCACTTTCATGGTTCATTCCATAGACAATCCTTCAAACCCTAGGAATCCTCGTAACATCATTCCCATAATGAAATCACTAACAAAAATATTCACTAATGGAAACATCCACTAATAACAACATTCATTGACAACAACATCCACTGACAACAACATTCATTAATGACAATGTCCACACATGACAAGCATCCATTCACGACAACACCCACTAGCAACAACATGCATCCATGACAACATGCACTAACAACAACATCCACTCATGAAAACATCTACTCACGTCAACATCAAAACCTCACTGCAATATCACAACATCATAGTAGTGCACACGACAACATCACAACCTCATGACAACATCACAACCTCATGACATTCCTTGAGAAAAAGAAATACTCAAATAAATTCCTTTAGACTTCTCTTGCACACCTATAGATAGAAAAGAGATACCCCGGTACCTTTAGTGAACCTCAAAATTGATCTATTCCTTGGTTACACTTTAAATGAAAAAATATATCCTATATTTATAGTAATTATCTTCCCACTTTTTGGGCCGACCTGTAAAGACTAGCTGAGTCGATTTCAATTTTTTGTCTTGCTTGTCGAACAAAAAATTTCATATCTCCTCATTCTTAGGGAGTTAGAGGGAATTCCATATACCATTGGAAAAGAATCAGAATAATGTTTCTAACCATAAAATGTGTTCTCCCATTTGAGCTATGTATGTAGGGTAAAAGTTCCTTCAAATATAGGGTATCCAAATTGACAAAAAATAATACTTTCAACAATCTCTATCTTGCAATATTTATCTTGGACATCTGTAGGCTTGTAATATTTATCTTGGACGTATTGTAGGCTCCCCCTATCTTTGAAATAAATTAACACAATATTTGCAACAATCTCCCCCTTTGTCATTGATGGAAACCTTTAGTCAATTATGATACTCCCCCTGTCTATAACTTTCCTTGTGTCTGCAATTATTCTTTTTCTGCAACTTCTCCCCATTTGACATCAATGGAAAACTATTTCTACCCCTAATATTGTTCTTCCATTTATTTACTAGATGAGAGGGATATCACTTCCATACAAAACTTTCCTCCTTTGAATTTATCGAGTATGTATACATTGCTTCAAGTTCGGTTTTCATTTTCCACTAATCTTCCTAAACATGATTTCTTTATCTCACACCCTTTAGAATGAAATGTGAGGTTGTAAATTTGATCACAAATTTGGATGACACTTAGAGGATTATTCTTTAAACCTTCAACATACAATACATTCGATGTATTAATCATTCCATTGCCAAGACTAATAGTACATTTTCCAACTGTCTTAGCAGAAGCCTTATTACCAAAAGTAACACTTCCTCCTTTTTCTTCCTTTAAGGTGAGAAAAACTTAGTCTAGTCCATTGTCATGTGTTTTGAACATCCACTATCAATATAGCATTGGTTCCCTTCATTTTGAGTATAAAGTTCAAGTCCACATTTTTCTTCTTCGGTTCTTCTTGCTTCCTTTTCCACACCCTGGTGTATTCTTCTATATGCTTGATAAGAGCATATTCTTCCTTGTTTTGTTTAGGATGTCCTTTATTATTTTTCTTCTACAATCACGTGATATGCTCCCATAGTTATTTCGCATATAATATTTAGTATCAAGTAGAGGATCAAATGAATTGTATTTTCTGTTAGCAAACCCATGAGAACTTATGGTTTTGTTTCTCACATAATCATCCTTTGAGTTTTTGTAAGAACCTCGATTTCTATTTGTCACATGATCACTTCTTGAATAACATATACAGTCTATTGCTTTATGACTAAAATTATTGCAAGAAAAACAATAACCAAGAAAGAGATTTTGGTATTGGTTTGTGAAAGGTATTTCTGGTGGAACAACTCTTCTAAAATCATTCTTATTTATCTTGTGAGAAGAATGGATTTTCTCCCAGTCATCACTTACTACTACTTTCATTATTGGTGGAGCATTTGAGAATAATAGCATAAATTTTAGGCTTTTCTTCATTTTCATTTTTCTGATGACTTTGTGAATTTAATGCTTGCATCTCCCTTGGTGGTAATTTGTTTATCGTCGTATCTGAGGCCTATCTTGATAAATGGATATATTTGAAAACTGAGAATATTATCTAATATGTCAATACTCTATCCAATATTCAAGCTTCTATTAAACTGACCAATTTTTTTTCTAGTTTCTTTCTTAAGAAAATTATTTGATCTTCTAGCTTCTCACATTTCTTCCTTTCTTTCAACTGGATTCTCACCACTTCTTCTATCCTCTTTGCCTCATCTAGTTGAGTCTTCAGGATAATAATTGTATTCTCTATTTCTTCAAGATCATGATCCTTCTTTTCATGATTTTTCAATTGCTTCTTCTACATTATATTCTCTTCCACGAGTCTGT
>ML795138.1:62139-79182 GCA_009831015.1 Picea engelmannii
CTAGCATCCACAGAATGGGAAAATGGAACTAATAACCTATCCAATTTTCAGCACATTGCTGGACACATTTGATGTAACTAGGTACCCGGGAGATTGTTGTCTCAAGATTGGTAGGACTAAAGAGATTGTGCTCCTGCCTTTTCTCAGAAGATTGTTGCCAAAACATGCTATTTGCTTTTAGGGCAGTAGTCTCTATGGATTTAATAAACTTTTGACAATCCTGAAGCACTGTTTCCTGTAGTTGCCTTATGTATTGAGTCATCCCTGGTTTCTTCAAAAATTGGTAATATTCTACAACAAAGGTGGTAGTGTTATGTGGTTCTGGCCGTATCCAGAGGAGACGATTATCTTCATTATGCTTGGCAGCTAGAAAATCATTCTTCCACGTAATCTGGTTGGTAAGGTAGGAGAGGAGTGCCTGAATTTGGATATCACCAACCAGAGGGTTGAGATTAAGCTGTATGTTCTTAGGGATGGCCTCATTATGAATATATACCTCACATAATACATGCTGAGCAATAGTAGAGGCTTCTGCAAAAGTTTGAACAAAATCTTCTGGTTTGAACACTTCATAGGATCTTCCTTCTTTGATTTATTTAATCTGAAAGAATGTAAGTTGTTCTATAAGGAAAAGAGAGTAATTTGAGGATGGTTTTCTGGCAGCCAACAATTTTTGTACCAAATCGAACATCAGGAGCAATTTTCCTTTTAACTCTTCATTCTTCTTCTTATAGGCACGAAATTCTTTGTGTGTTTTCTCCAAAGTTTCTCAATTTGAATAGATTTGGTTCAGCTAAAATAGTATGTGTTCCTGCAAACTTTTGTCCTGTGTAATAACAGACTCCTTTTTCCATTTTTCCATTATTACCTACTCATTCCATGGTCGATTTTGTGTTTCAACATCGTAATTGGTAGGCTGCAGTAGAGTCTGAGTGGCTTGTTCCAAAAAATTAGGGGTACTGATTTTGATAGGAGGGGAAGATTCATCAATAGGCAGAGTTTGTGTTTTAGCATCGTAATTGGTAGGCCACGGTAGAGTCTGGGTGGCTTGTTCCACAAAAGTAGGAGTACTTATATTGATAGGAGGGGCAGATTCATCAACAGGCAGAATTTGAACAGATTTACTAATGAAAACAAGAGCTTCGGATTTAACAGTTGTTGTAGGCCAGGGTTCCTGTATATTATCTTTTCTTTTTGGAATTTTTGAAGGTCCTACTGGTTCTTGTGTAATAGTAGGGCGTTCCTCTTTTTTAACTGCAAAAGTCATAGGTGCAGGGGAAGCTCGAGGTATTGGGATTTGAACCACTTTGTAGCCTTCTTTATCATAAATATCCCACATTGGCTACACATATACTCTTTATACTGATCATCTTTTGTGTTTTTCTCTTCCATGGCCACTACGCGCGCTAAGGTATACAAATTAAGTTCCCTGTCATAGGCTTCCTTTGCCATTACCATCTCTTGCTTGTAAGCTTCCAGTTCTGATCTTAGAAACTCATTCTCTTGTAAGAGAGAAGCCATTGTTGGTTCTGGTTGTTGATCTTTCATCGGTGTATCAAGAGGGGTGACTGGTTTTTGTGTAACGGTCACAGCCTCGGTAGTTGGTTCTTGTGGAGTGGCTACAGAATCAGCAGTTGATTCTTGTGTTTCAACTACTTGATGTAAAGAAAATAGTGTTTCATCACCCTGGGCATGTGATTCTTGAACTTCAGGAATAAAGTCAGCAGTTGGTTCTTGTGTTTCAGCTATAGCTAGTTCTTGTGTGACAGTTATAGCTGGTTCTTGTGTTTCAACTACTAAATGAGTAGTTGGTTCTTGTGTGACAACTACTGTTGCAACACCCTGGGCATCTAATTCTTGTATTTCAGGAATGAAGTCAACAGTTGGTTCTTGTGTTTCAGCTGTAGTTGGTTCTTGTGTAACAGCTATAGTTTCTTCTTGTGTTTTAGCTACTGAATGAGTAGCTGGTTCTTATGTGACAACTACTGAATGAGTAGTGGTTTCTTGTGTGACAACTACTTGATGTAAAGAAAATGATGTCACAACATCTTGGGCTTCTAGCTCTTGTGTTTTAGTGCCCGTGGGTTGAACAGGTAAAGATTTTGGGGTTTGGGAGGGTAGAGGTGTATGGATTTTTAGCAAAATGGGTTGGGGGTTTAGGGCAGTGGCAGTAGCTGCTACTTTGATTGAATCCCTCATTTGTTTTTTAGGTAAAAAGGCAGGAAAAGTAGTAGTTTGCCTCTTTCTTTTGCAAGTGGGATTTTCCTCAGTGATGAGGAAGGGAGGGTTATCAAGTTTATCTACTTCATAATCATTGCTAAGGATATGAACAATAGGAGTAGATGATTCTGGTAAATTGTGGGGCGAACTTGGTATGGTGGAAGGAATTGGATCAATTGGATCTGTAGGCAGATTAATAAGTATTTCCGGAGGGTCAGGAAGGTTTTGTGGTTGCTCTTCATGAGAATTTTCAGGATGTTCAACAGCTTCCTGAGGGTTTATGGGTGGATTGTTAAGGAGAGGGTTTTTTTGGGCAAAACCCTTTTGGATGAGTAATTAAACGAGACGGTGATGGGTGAGGGAAAGGATGAGATTTTTAGCCTATTTACAATAATGCAACATGTTTCTAAGACATCCAAGTATATAATAAGGAATATTGACCAGTCTAGCATGTCGTAAATGAGATAACAAGACAAATTCGGACTGGTAAATTACCTGGTATCGGCCTTCACAGGTAAGGTAGTGCTTGACAAACTCTGCAACTTTCGGCCAAGGAGGCGGCAACGAGATAAGTCGAACACCCTAGCCTTTAGGCTCAACTTGTTCTCCTAGTAAGAGAAAATCCTGCTGGGCATTAAGGATAATGTGTTTGCGACTGAACCAGCGAATGCCAGTGACGGGAAGACCCGAAACCTGTGTTATATTATCCTTTGTGACTAGAATCCTAACCCCTTGAACAATAGAATGGTCTTGTTGAAGATTCTAAGCAAATTGAAGAAATTGTTGTTGATAAAATACCTGGAGCCTCTAAAAATAACCCATCCAACCTGCCTGCTAAAAGATTTGGTAGACTTCTGGATACAATTCTAGCAGGGTTGTCGTGGCAGGTTCGTATCGTATAACAAGACCTCCCATAGCTATTCAGCTCAGTAGAGTGCATAGTCAGAGAGTCAAGTAACTGCACCTAAACAAAGTAATTTTTGCGGATGAGGGCATGCAAATGATGGTGAAAAAAAATGAAATGATGGGTAAAAAGAATTGACGGTAGTCGGTTCGTGTGAAATGATGGCATCACGTTTCGATATTTCTCTCCCCCAACTATGACTAAAAAATAGTGGCTTTAAGTGAATGATAATAATGAATCAGGATCTTCTCATTAGCCATAGTTCAATTGTATTTACATATAAAGTTTACATACCTCATCTTTACCTTTGATTCGTACTTCGAAAAATATAGTACCTATCCATAATAGATATGCAGTAACCATGGGAGAGACTTTGGATTTATGAGAGAAATTGTATCAAGGGTTTGTTAAATCATAGGAGAAAGTAGTGAAAGGACAGACTGTATGAAAATAGGAGAAGTGAGAGCGAAAGAGCTGAAAAATATGTTTTTATTGATAGGAAATGCTGGAAAAGTGGTGTTTCAGCAACAGGAAAAGAATGGAAAAATGTTTGTTGAAGAGTGAAGTTTTAACAATGGAAAATACTGCTGAAGAAATGGTGTTTCAGCAGTGGGGAAAATTGAGAAAATGTTGTTGAAGAGTGGTGTTTCAGCAATGGGAAAATGAGAAAAATGTTGTTGAATAGTGGTGTTTCAGCAATGGAGAAAATGAGGAAAAACTGTTGTTGAAGAATGGTGTTTCAGCAATGGGAAAATGAGGAAAAATGTTGCTTAAGAGTGGTGTTTTAGCAATGGGAAAATGGGGAAAATGTTTTTGAAGAGTGGTGTTTCAGCAATGGGAAAATGAGGAAAAATGTTGCTGAAGAGTGGTGTTTCAGCAATGGGAAAATGAGGAAAACTGTTGTTGAAGAGTGGTGTTTCAACAATGGGAAAATGAGGGAAAATGTTGTTGAAGAGTGGTGTTTCAGCAATGCGAAAATGAGGAAAAATGTTGCTGAAGAGTGGTGTTTCAGCAATGGGAAAATGGGGGAAATGGAAAGGAAAGAAAATGAAAGGGAATGAATGATGGAGATGTTGAATGGGTAATGAAGATGAATGGATTGAAGAAAGAGAGAGAGCAATGCTTCACAAAATGAAGCTTGGAACTGTTTGTAGTAAGATTGTCCTTTCTTGGTAGGCCTTTTCTGGATCGAGAATCTGCAAAAGAATCAATTGTAACATGCCATTACTTGACAGGGATTATTAGTAAAAGAAATTTAATCTAATACTAAAGAAATAAAATTCTAAAAAATTAAATGCAATAAGGGGCAGGGGGCTCCTCTAAAAAGAGATAATATGAATCTGCTATGCATGTGGCCTTAAAATCTTATTTGGAAATGGGGCGTTGGTATAGACGGAGCTGATGACCATTTACTAATAACGTTGTTTTAGAGTCATCAATTGTTAGGAGCCTTATTGTTCCATTGGGAAAAACAGTATCCACTTCGTAAGGTCTTGGCCATCTTGTACATAGTTTCCCTTGAAATTCTTTAAATCAAGAATCATACAGTAAAGCCCAATTACTTTTTTGGAAATGCTTATGCTTGATGGTTTTATCATGCCATTTTGTTCTTTGTTGTTGAATCATAGTTGTCTGGTGAATGGCATCTAGTCTTTTTTCATCCAATTCATTAAGTTGTTGCAACCTGGTTGTTTGTGCATCAGCCAAATCAAGGCTAACAGCTAAAGCAGTCCTTAAGGTTTTGATTTCAAATTCCACAGGAAAGACAACACTTTTTCCATAAACTAATTCATAGGGGGAGAATCCTGTAGTATTTTTCCAGGTAGTTCTGTAAGCCCATAATGCTTCAGGGGGCCTTTGAGACCAATCCTTTATGTTTTCCTTCACTGTTTTTGTGAGAATGACTTCTATTAATTTATTTGTGCTTTCCACCTGTCCATTGGCTTGGGGGTGGTATGGTGTAGTCATTCTACGATGAATATGATATTTTTGAAGGATGGCTTTAAAACCATGAGAAGTGAAAGAAGGTCCTCCATCTGTGACTAATTCTCTAGGCACTCCAAATCTAATAAAGATATCTTCAAATACAAAATCTAGAACAACTTCTTCAGTAGCTCTATGGAGTGCTTTAGCCTCCACCCATTTGGTCATATAATCTGTGCAGACCAATATATAAACTTTTTGATTGGATGGGGGTTTAATGGGTCCTACAAAGTCTAAGGCCCATCTTTCAAATGGTTTGAGTACTACCTGGGTATTTAATGGCATTTCATCTCTATGATTAGGTTGACCCATTCCTTGACAGCTATCACATGCTCGAACATATTTAGCTATCACAGGCTCGAACATATTTCTTTGCATCTTTAAAAAGTGAGGGCCAATAATAACCCATCCTGAGAATTTTATGTGTTGTTCTTTTATCAGCTAAATTCCCTCCACAAGGGCCATCATGACAAGCTTTTAGTAAATCATAAACCTCATCTTCTCTAATGCATCTTCGGATTTCTTGATCAAGTCCTCTGTGGAAAAGACACCCACTTATCCAGCTATACTGAGCACTTTGTTGAATGATTCTTCTTTTCTCTCATTGGGATAGGTGTAGTGGTAACTTCCCTGCAACCAAATAGTTAGCGATGTCTGCATACCATGGTGAGTGAGCAGATACTGCAAATAAATATTCATCAAGAAAGGAATCATCTACTAGAGTATTATCACCAGGTGTTAACCAAGAAAGGAAATCAACAACTACATTTTCTTTTCCTGGTCTATCTACAATTGTAATATCAAATTCTTGTAATAATAGTAACCATCTGGTGAATCGAACATTTGTGACAGATTTGTTCATTAAATATTTGATAACTGAGTGATCAGTATGGAAAAAAGTAGAATTGTTAGTGATGTAATGTCGAAATTTATTAATAGCATAGATAACTGCTAAAAATTCCTTTTCGGTAACTGTATAGTTAAGTTCAGCATGAATCATATTCTTGCTAATGAAGTAGATAGGATAGGGGAGATGATTTTCGTCTTGTCCCAAGACAACTCCTATTACAGTATCTGAAGCATCAGAGGATATATGAAAGGGAAGTGTCCAATCAAGTCCTCTTAGAATAGGAGTTGTAGATAACTGATGTTTGAGTGTATCAAATGCTTCCTGGCAAAGAATAGTCCACTTAAATTCAACATTTTTCATAAGTAACACAAACAAAGGAGAAGCTATTTTGGAAAAAAAATTGATAAATCTCCTATAGTATCCATCATGTCCTAAGAAACTTCTCACATCTGTTTGGGTTTTGGGAATAGGAAGGTCTTTAATGACTTGTATCTTGGATGGATCTACTTGAATTCCTTGAGATGAAATAAAATGTCCAAGTACTACTCCACTCATCATCATATGACATTTTTCTGTGCTTAAGGAGAGGTGGACTTGTATACATCTTTTAAGTACTTTCTCAAGGTTTTGTAGTGCTTCCTCAAAAGAGACAACATAAGGGGTAAAATCATCCATACAAATTTCCATAGAATCATTAATCATATCAGAAAAGATTCCTATAACTGTTGTTTGAAAGGTTTTTGGTGCATTACATAGTCCAAATGGGAGGACTCTATAAGAAAAAGCTCCCCAGGGGCTAGTAAAAGTGGTTTTATCTTGGTCTTGGGGTGCAATTTTGATTTGGTTATACCCACTGAAACCATCTAAGAAAGAGAAGAATTTCTTCCCTGACAAACTATCTAACACCTGATCAATGAATGGTAATGGAAAGTGATCCTTTTGAGTGGCTTTATTTAAGGATCTATAATCTACACACACTCTCCATTTCCCGTTTTTCTTATGAACTATTACCAACGGGGAAACCCATTCATTATCAGATATAGGATATATAAACCTTACATTAAGCAATTTTTGAAGTTCCTCTTTAAGATTTTCTCTTAAATTAGGGTTCATTTGTCGTTGAGATTGGCAGATCGGTCGACAATATTCCTTGATATAGATACGATGAGTACATAATTTAGGAGAGATTCCCTTCATATATGTATAGTTCGATGTGAATGATTCCTTATGTTCAAGAAGTAACTTCATTAATTGTTGTGTTTCAGCAACTGTCAAGTTGGGGTTTATATTCAGTGTTTTTCCAGGTTCAATTTCTACTAGTATACTTTTAAAAGAGATGGTAGCTAATGTTTGAGGTAGGTCTTCAGAGTTAAGGTTTTCCTGGGTATCTGACTCCAAAAGTGCAACTAGTTGATTATGTGTTTCTAGAGTCACAGAGGAGGGTTCACAAATAAAATTATTAATTACTTCATCCTCAGTGGCATCTTTAAGGCTTAAGGCTTGTCTGATAGTCAAGATGGGTTGAGTTGTTTGATCATCAAAGTCCACCCATAAGGAATTGTCATTATTAATCAAGGGTGTAGAGTGAGGGTAGAGAGTAAGCTGTTTGGTCTCATATCTATTGGAAATTGTCATTGAACCAGATCTACAACTGATAAAGGCATTTTCTATTGCTAGCCAAGGCCTGCCTAAAATTAGATGATGACCCCCCAACTTTTTTTTAGGTTGTAATACCACAAAGTCAGCTGGATAATTCCTGGACTCAACTGAGATGATTAGGTCTTCAATGACTCCTTCCGGTTTGATTATAGAACGGTCAGCTAATTCTAGAATGGTTGGGGTATCTCTAATTTCATTCTTCATTTGTAACAGTTGTGAAGTTTCAAGAGTCATAATATTAATAGCAGCGCCTAAGTCTACCAAAACTCGATGAATTATTGTTTTTCTAATTTTCACTGTGACAGTAGGATGGTCGGGATCACCATATTTAACTGGAGGAGCTTTACCCGACATTAGTGAAGAMAAATCATCCATGACATGAACTGTGAGGGGATCTTTAGTTTTCCTACCGGGTTTCTTAACACAAATGTCTCGCATAGTTCTGGCATAAATTGGTACATCTCTTAGTGCTTGTAATAGTGGAATTTTGACATAGAGATTTTGTAATTCCCCTAGAAGATTGAAAGCAGGTGGCTCAAGAGTTTAGTCAAAGCTAAACGCTCAGGGAATGGTGGTTCTTTTGTTTCAACAACARTGTTTGAGGACRATTGTACCTCTTCAGGTAAATCGTGATTTTTTATCTCTCCTTTATCGAAATCAGAGGAGGTAACATCATCAATGATAGGTTCTACTATTTTCCTAGATCGTAAATGAATATCATTGCATTGTCCAGGGAAAAGATAAAGTATAGTCTAGTTTTGAATATCAATGCACTGCACAGCCTTATTATTGGGGTTAGGGTTAGGTTGTATAGGTAGTTGGGGCCTCATCATTTGATTATTTGGTGGAGTACCTGATGGTAAAGAGAGTGGTTGTTGAACTTGTGATTGAAATTGAGGAAATTGATTTGGGAACGAGGGTTGTTGACCTCTCCAATTTGGATTCCATTGGTTAAGGTAAGGTTTTTGTTGTGAAGGCCAAGGTGTCCATATTGTTGGGTCTACAAAGGGAGGGTTTATTTTTTGCATGGGTGGGTAATTCATTTGATTGAAGGGAGGGTAATTTGATTGATTAAAAGAAGGATAATTATTCCAACAATTAGAAGATGTAAATGGCATATTAGGATTCATACCTTGTCCTCGTGGTTTCCATTGCATTCTCTGTGTCAACAGATAGACAACTTCATCTTCTTCATCGGTTGGTTGTAATGCTGCTTTGATTCTTGGTAAATAAGGGCATTGTTGAGTTTCATGATCCTTATCACAAATGGTGCAAATTGGATTTTTGTCCAATGGGCATTCCCTTCATGGGTGCTTATCTCTGCATTTGGATGGACAGAGTTGCTTCTGCTTTGGCTTGTTTCTTTTTAATATACAAGGTGTCAATTTGTGAAGCAAAAGAACTTAACATTTCAGTTTTAATTTCCTCAAGTAGATTACCTATTTCGACTCTTGTTGCTCTTCCACTGGCTGATTTTTGAACTCTTGAAAATGCGGTATCCCTGTTGTTTGATCTATTCCTTGCAGCTACTCTTGAACATATTTTATAGAGGTTAACAATTTCATCATATGATTCTTTAGATATGTCCCCTTTTCCAAGCATATTCAACATATCTAGACAGTCATCCCTTACTCCTTTTAATAATATTGTTTTAAGAATATCTTTACTTATATCGGGGTGACTGGATCTTTGTAGATTATACTGTAGCCTTTCCACAAAGTCCTCTAGATTTTCATCCTCTTTCTGTATCATTTTGAATAGTTCCTCTCTTTTTTCTCTTGTTCGAAAATAGTCTTGATATTTATGCAGAAATTTCTGTTTCATCTGATCCCATGTTGTGATTACATGACCTCCAAGAGTCATGAACCATCTTAATGCATTTCCCTTTAATGTTGTTGGGAATAGCTTTAATTTTTTAGCATTGGAAATATAATCATAACTTCTGCATAATATGTCAAACTCGAAAAGGAATTCATTAGGATTTTCAGAAGATAAACCATGAAATTTAGGTAGAGCTAAAAGTGGAATATTCTTCATGGGAGCTACTCCTCTAGGAAGAACACCAATAGGAAATCCTAAGGTAGAAAAAGAGTTTTCATCGTTTACCTATGCTTCAAGACCTACATGTTCTTCATGGTGCAGTTCTTCATTATATCCATCCATGGTTTCTTCTATTTGTTCCCCTACTGCACTTGCTCTATCCTCAATGTCGTCTGTTGGTTTTTCAACTGTCTCCGTTTAAAGGTTCGCTTGAAAGGAAGGTTGAGGCTTTGGTTTTCGAGAGCTTGGTTGTTGAGGAACAACAGATTCAGATTTTGATATAATATGGTTGATAAAAGTCTTTCTTCCTCCTCTTCCTCTGCCCCTGCCACCTGTAGGGTCAGTTTCCTTGGGGGGTCCACGTCCTCTCATGCAATCTATACATTTGAAAGAAAAATGCAAATGCTTGTGAAATCTATAATTTCCTTCCCCGACAACGATGCTAAAATGTTGGTCACTATAATTGCTTATTAATTAAAACAATCAAGTGTCACATAAATTGTCAACCCAGGGAAGTCAATTTATTTCAAAGGCAATCACACACTATATATGCTCAATCTCAAAAGCAATCCAAAGTTGTAGTAAAAGTTACACTAATCACACCTTGCTTTGAACATACTGAAGTTCTACCTTGAATTACAGTAAAAGCAATCTATCTATTGCAGAGTTTAAGATTCAAAGGAAAATAATTATCAGAAGAATCCTAGATTACATTAAGAAACAACAACCCAGGGAAAAGGAACCTTTCATCACACTGCAAAGAAGACTAACTATTCTGTAACAGAGAACAAGACCCTAATCCCCAAAGTAGGAATCTTCAGCACCTGTCTCTGACTATCACACTTTCATAAACTCATTCTACAAACATAATTACCAATCAAAATGATTAACAAGTACCGAAGATGAACTATTCTATAACAAATAACAGGACCCTATTTCCCAAAGTAGGAATCTTCAGCACCTGTCTCTGACTATCACACTTTCATAAACTCATTCTGCAAACAGAATTACCAATCAAAATGATTAATAATTACCTAGGAATGAATTGTATGAAAACGATGTAATAATCAATGGAAATAGAGTTTCAACAAAATAGAGTTTTAACAAGGTATAGATAAGAACAATACTAACACACTACAGAAACTAATGGGTGAATCTTGTGAAGAAGGTGGGCCCTTTCCTTCTCACAAGATTCCCCAAAAATAAAAGACATTAAGAAGGAATGCTCAGAATGATCTTTTATTCATCTGTCAAATGTGACAAGTTACAATATCCAAAGTGAACACGCTCCTTCTCTATAATTCGCTTCTAGCTAAGCCTTTCACAATCTCCCCTCTAATGTTGATTTCTCCCCTATTTAAGAGGAGAGTCCTCTTAATACAATTAAGCATAAAATTACATGTGTAAATACAAATCCTATTCTTAGTCTGATCTAATCTTCTATGCTGGAATAGGACATTCTGATCTTCCATAGCAAAATGTTGTTACAGTGGTTGTAATGGTGTTGGCTTGAGGTACAGTTGTTGCGGCTGATGTAACATCTCCTTTAATTATCTTTTCTTGTTACGGTTGTATATTGTTTCAGCATCACAAATCACTGATTGTTTCAACAACAGGATTTGCATACTATTTGACTATTTCAACAATGAGGTCTTTAAGCAACGATGATGGTTAATGGTGTTGGCTTAAGGTACAGCTGTTGCGGCCAGTGTAACAGCTCCTTCTTGTTACTGTTGTATGTGAAATGTTGTTTCAGCATCACAAATCACGGATTGTTTTAACAACGAGATTTGCATACTGTTTGATTGTTTCAGCAACATGGTCTTCAAGCAACAACAATATATTAACTGCAGTCTTCAAACTGTTTTAGCAACTATATATTTACGATTAATGGCTAAGTATGAGAGTAATGTAAAATTACATGTAAAACGAATTAAACATATAGCAAAGAGAAGAAACGTTATATAACTTTAGGAAAATGGATTAAGGTGATAATGTAGGCTTAAATATGAGTGGGAAAATGATGTAATGATAGAAAAAAGTATGAGCAAAAAGGTACATTATATGGTCCTAAAATTCCCCCCAACTAAAAAGGTTGCATGTCCTCAGGCAACTTCAATCTGAATCAAAAATCTGGATACCGACTCTGAGCGTGCAAATTACTTAAGCAGTAGTTGTAGAAGGTATTCTCTATTGGGGCTCTGAATCTTTGAACACATTGTAGCCTTTGCCAGGCTGTTGCTTCAAACTTCTTGGGAAACTTATGATGAACTTGATACTTCTCTGCTGGCATCCACATAATGGGTAAATGGAACTGATAACCTATCCAATTTTCAGCACATTGCTGGACACATTTGATGTAACTAGGTACCCGGGATATTGTTGTCTCAAGATTGGTTGGAATAAAGGGATTGTGCTGCTGCCTTTTCTCAGAAGATTGTTTCCAAAACATGTTATTTTATTTTAGGGCAACAATCTCCATGGATTTAATAAACTGTTGACAATCCTGAAGCACAGTTTCCTGTAGTTGCCTTATTTATTGAGTCATCCCTGGTTTCTTAAAAAATTGGTAATATTCTGCAACAAAGGTGGCAACGTTCTATGGTTCTGGCCATATCCAGAGGAGATGGCTATCTTCATTATGCTTGGTAGTTAGAAAATCATTCTTCCATGTAATCTGGTTTTTAAGGAAGGAGACGAGTGCCCGAATCTGGATATCACCAACAAGAGGGTTGAGATTAAGCTGTCTGTTCTCAGGGATGGCCTCATTATGAAGATATACCTTACATAATAGATGTTGATTAGTAGTAGAGGCTTCTGCAAAAGTTTGAACAAAATCTTCTGGTTTGAACACTGCATAGGATCTTCCTTCTTTGATTGATTTAATCTGAAATAATGTAAGTTGTTCTATAAGGAAAAGAGAGTAATTTGAGGATGGTTTCCTAGCAACCAACAATTTTTGTACCAAATCGATCATCAGGAGAAATTTGCCTTTTAACTCTTCATTCTACTTCCTATGGGTACAAAATTATTTGCGTGTTTGCTCCAAAGCTTCCTAGTTTGAATAGATGTGGTTCAACCAAAGTAGTATGTGTTCCTACAAACTTTTGTCATGTGTAATAGCAAACTTCTTTTTCCATTTGTCCATTATTACCTGCTCATTCCATGGTTGAGTTTGTGTTTCAACATCGTAATTGGTAGGTCGTGGTAGAGTCTGAGTAGCTTGTTTCATAAAAGTAGGGGTATTGATCTTGACAGGAGGGGAAGATTCATCAATAGGCAGAGTTTTTGTTTCAACATTGTAATTGGTAGGCCGCGGTAGAGTCTGAGTGGCTTGTTCCACAAAAGTAGGGGTACTGATCTTGACAGGAGGGGCAGATTCATCAACAGGCAGAGTTTGAACAACTTTACTAATGAAAACAGGAGTTTCGTATTTAATAGTTGTTGCATGCCAGGGTTCCTATATATTAGCTTTGCTTTTTGGAATTTTTGAAGGTCCTACTAGTTCTTGTGTAACAGTAGGGCGTTCCTCTTTTTTAACTACAAAATTCGTAGGTGCAGGGGAAGCTCTAGGTATTTGGATTTGAACCACTTCGTAGACTGCTTTATCGTAAATATCCCCACATTGGCTTCACATATACTCTCTATACTGATCATCTTTTGTATTTTTCTCTACCATGGCTACTACGCGAGCTAAGGTATACAAATTAAGTTCCCTGTCATAGGTTTCATTTTCCATTACCATCTCTTTCTTGTAAGCTTCCAGTTCTGATCTTAGAAACTCATTCTCTTGTAAGAGAGAAGTCGTTGTTGGTTCTGGTTGTTGATCTATCATCGGTGTATCAAGAGGGGTGACTGGTTTTTGTGTAATGGTCACAGCCTCTGTAGCTGGTTCTTGTGGAGCAGCTACAAAATCAACAGCTGATTCTTGTGTTTCAGCTACTTGATGTAAAGAAAATAGTGTTTCAGCACCCTGGGCATGTGATTCTTGAACTTCAGGAATAAAGTCAATAGTTGGTTCTTGTGTTTCAGTTGTAGCTGGTTCTTGTGTGATAGCTATAGCTAGTTCTTGTGTTTCAGCTACTAAATGAGTAGCTGATTCTTGTGTGACAGCTATTGTTGCAGCACCCTGGGCATCTGATACTTTTATTTCAGGAATGAGGTCAGCAGTTGGTTCTTGTGTTTCAGCTGTAGCTAGTTCT
Source organism: Picea engelmannii (assembly GCA_009831015.1). Classification (NCBI taxonomy): domain Eukaryota; kingdom Viridiplantae; phylum Streptophyta; class Pinopsida; order Pinales; family Pinaceae; genus Picea; species Picea engelmannii. The sequence goes on from ML795138.1 coordinate 75,998, forward strand.
TGTGTAACAACTATAGTTGGTTCTTGTGTTTCAGCTACTAAATGAGTAGTTGGTTCTTGTGTGAAAACTACTGACTGAGTAGCTGGTTCTTGTGTGACAGCTACTTGATGTAAAGAAAATTATGTCGCAGCATCTTGGGCTTCTGGTTCTTGTGTTTCAGTGCCCGTGGGTTGAACAGGTAAAAATTTCGAGGTTTGGGACGGTAGAGGTGTATGGGTTTTTAGCAAAATGGGTTGGGGGTTTAGGGCATTGGTAGTAGATGTTTCTTTGGTTGAAGCCCTCGTTCGTTTTTTAGGTAAAAAGGCAAGAAAAGTAGTAGTTTGCCTCTTTCTTTTGCGAGTGGGTTTTTCCTCAGTGATGGGGCAGGGAGGGTTATCAAGTTTATCTACTTCAGAATCATCGCCAAGGATATGAACAGTAGGAGTATATGGTTCTGGTAAATTGTGGGGTGAGCTTGGTATGGTGGAAGGAATTGGATCAATTGGATCTGTAGGTGGATTAATAAGTATTTCCGGAGGGTCAGGAAGGTTTTGTGGTTGCTCTTCATGAGGATTTTTAGGATTTTCAGCAGCGTCCTGAGGGTTTATGGGTGGATTGTTTAGGAGAGGGTTTTGTTGGGAAAAACCCTTTTGGATGAGTAATTGAATGAAATAGTGATGGGTGAGGGAAATGATGGGATTTTTAGCCTATTTACAATAATGCGACATGTTTCTAAGACATCCGAGCAGATAGTAAGGAATATTGACCAGTCTAGCATGTCGTAAATTAGATAACAAGACAAAGTCGGACTGGTAAATTACCTGGTATCGGCCTTCACAGGTAAGGTAGTGCTTGAAAAACTCTGCAACTTTCATCCAAGGAGGAGGCAATGAGCTAAGTCGAACACCCTAGCCTTTAGGCTCAACCTGTTCTCCTGGTAATAGAAAATCTTGTTGGGCATTAAGGTTAATGTGTTTGCAGCTGAACCAGTAAATGCCAGTGACAGGAAGACCCGAAACCTGTGCCATATCACCCTCTGTGACTGGAATCCTAACCCCTTGAACAATAGAATGGTCTTGTTGAAGATTCTAAGAAAATTGAAGAACCTGTTGTTGATCAAATCCCTGGAGCCTCTGAAAATAACCCATCCAACCTGCCTGCTGAAAGATTTGGTAGACTTCTAGATACAATTCTAGTAAGGTTGTCATGGTAGGTTCGTATTGTATAACTGGACCTCCCATAGCTATTCAGCTCAGTAGAATGCACAGTTAGAGAGTCAAGTAACCGCACCTGAACAGAGTAAGTTTTGCAGATGAGGGCATGCAAATGATGGTGAAAAAAATGAAATGATGGGTAAAAATAAGTGACAGTAGCCAGTTCGTGCGAAATGATGGCATCATGTTTCAATATTTCTCCCCCCAACTAGGGATAAAAAATAGTGGCTTTAAGTGAATGATAATAATGAATCAGGATATTCTCATTAGCCATAGTTCAATTGTATTTACATATAAATTTTACATATCTCATCTTTACCTTTGATTCGTACTTCGAAAAATATAGTGCCTGCCCATAATAGATCTACAGTAACCATGAGAGAGACTTTGGATTTATGAGAGAAATTGTATCAAGGGTTTGTTTAATCATGGAAGAAAGTAGTGAAAGGACCAACTGTATGAAAATAGGAGAAGTGAGAGCGAAAGAGATGAAAAAGATGTTTTTATTGACAGGAAATGCTGGAAAAGTGGTGTTTCAGCAACAGGAAAAGAATGAAAAAATGTTTTCTGAAGAGTGATGTTTTAACAATGGAAAATACTGCTGAAGAAATGGTGTTTCAGCAGCGGGGAAAATGGAGAAAATGTTGCTGAAGAGTGGTGTTTCAGAAATGGGAAAATGGGGAAAATGTTGTTGAAGAGTGGTATTTCAGCAATGGAGAAAATGAGGAAAAAATGTTGTTGAAGAGTGGTGTTTCAGCAATGGGAAAATGAGGAAAAATGTTGTTGAAGAGTGGTGTTTCAGCAATGGGAAAATGGGGAAAATTTTGTTGAAGAGTGGTGTTTCAGCAATGGAAAAATGAGGAAAAATGTTGTTGAAGAGTGGTGTTTCAGAAATGGGAAAATGAGGAAAAATGTTGTTGAAGAGTGGTGTTTCAGCAATGGGAAAATGGGAAAAATGGAAAGGAAAGAAAATGAAAGGGGATGAATGATGGATATGTTGAATGGGTAACGAAGATGAATGGATTGAAGAAAGAGGGGGTAATGCTTCACAAAAGGAATCTTGGATCTGCGTGTAGTAAGATTGTCCTTTCTTGGTAGGCCTTTTTTGGATTGAGAATCTGCAAAAGAATCAATTGTAACATATCATTCCTTGACAGGGATTAGTAAAAGAAATTTAATCTAATACTAAAGAAATAAAATTCTGAAAAATTAAATGCAATGAGGGGTAGGGGGCTCCTCTAAAAGGAGATAATGTGAATCTGCTACACATGTGGCCTTAAAATCTTCTTTGGAAATGGGGCGTTGGTACAGACGGAGCCAATGACCATTTACTAATAACGGTGTTTTAGAGTCATCAATTGTTAGGAGCCTTATTGTTCCATTGGGGAAAACAATATCCAGTTCGTAAGGTCCTAGCCATCTTATACGTAGTTTCTCTTGAAAGTCTTTAAACCGAGAATCATACAGTAAATCCCAATTACTTTTATGGAATTACTTATGCTTGATGGTTTTATCATGTCATTTTGTTCTTTGTTGTTGAATCATAGTTGCCTGGTGAATGGCATCTAGTCTTTTTTCATCCAATTCATTAAGCTGCTACAACCTGGCTATTTGTGCATCAGTCAAATCAAGGTTAACAGCTAAAACAATCCTTAAGGTTTTGATTTCAAATTCCATAGGAAAGACAACACTTTTTCCATACACTAATTCATAGGGGGAGAATCCTGTAGTATTTCTCCAGGTAGTTCTGTAAGCCCATAATGCTTCAGGGAGCCTTTGCGACCAATCCTTTCTGTTTTCCTTCACTATTTTTGTGAGAATGGCTTCTATTACTTTATTTGTGCTTTCTACCTGTCCATTGGCTTGGGGGTGGTATGGTGTAGTCATTCTATGATGAATATGATATTTTTGAAGGATGGCTTTAAAACCATGAGAAGTGAAAGGAGGTCCTCCATCTGTGACTAATTCTCTAGGCACTCCAAATATGATAAA
>ML795138.1:114561-129420 GCA_009831015.1 Picea engelmannii
CTACGACCCACAAATAACCTCAGGAAACTAGTTTTCTGACTTTTCCTTTGCTACCTCAGACTTCACCACTTCAAAATTCACTACCTCAAACTTCACCACTTAAGACTTCACTACCTAAGATATTCTTTGAAAAGATAAACCAAAAGATCACTTGAAAGATAGATAATCATTGAGCTTGTGTTTGTTATAATGAGAGGCTTCTTGAAGTGTATTTATACTTTTCTAAGTGTCTTCTTTCTTTAACTTAAGGGTTGACTTGTGGTTTCTTGTTATAACCATTTTACCCTTTTAATTAATGACTTGTAACTTCTTGTTACAACCATTTAGGGTATTCTTAACCATTCTTCAAGAATTCCAACTTCATGACCTCATAACTCAACCATGAGGAACCACATGGTGTAGCACCTACCATTGGAAATGACATGATGAGGAGTATCCATCTATGAGGGTTTTGTATACACTTGAAGTATTCTTCAACCTCATTTTCCTTAGTCAACTTCAAGCCTCATGACCACACATCTCGGTTTCTTGTAGACTTCTTCAAAGGATCTTCCTATGAGGGTCATGCTTGAAGCTACACCATAAGGGGACTACTTTGGAGACTTATTCAATTATATCCAACACTTCTAGAGGATTCTAGACTTCCTCTAAAGTTGACATCAATGAAAATCAATTTTCCAACATGTCTTTGATGGAAACCCTTTGTCAATTTTGATACTCCCCATGTCTACAACTATCCTTGTGTCTGCAAGTTTTCCTTTGTCTCCAACTTATGCCCCTTTGACATCAAGGGAGAAGGGATGCTCCCCTTGAGATTGTGCTTCCTTTTAATAACGAGATAAGAGGAATATCACTCCCATACAACATTTTTCTCCTTTGACTTTATCGAGTATGTATACATATCTTAAGGTTTTGTTTTCTTTTTCCACTAATCTTCCCAAAACCACTTTCCTTATCTCACACCCTTTAGAATGAAATTTGAGGTTGTACCCTTGATCACATATTTGTCTAACACTTAGAATATTTTGATTTAACACTTCAACATATAAGACATTCCATGTCTTAGTCTTTCCATTGTCAAGACTAACAATACCTTTTCCAACTATCCTTGCAGAAGCCTTATCGCCAAAAGTAACATTGCCTCCTTTTACTTCCTTCATGGTGAGAAACTTGGTTTGGTCCCCTGTCATACATTTTGAACATCCACTATCAATGTACCATTGGTTCCCTTCATTTTGAGCATAAAGTGCAAGTCTGCATTCTTCCCACTTTGGTTCTTCTTGCTTCCTTTTCCACACCCTGGTTTATTCTTCTCTATGCTTGGTAAGAGCATCTTCTTCCTTGTTTTATTTAGGAGACCTTCTTATGTTTCTTCTAGATTCACGTGTTATGTTCCCATAGTTATTTCACTTATAACATTTAGTATCAAGTAGAAGAGGAAATGAATTGTAGTTCATGTTAGCAAACCCATGAGAACTTCCAGTTTTGTTTCTCACATAATAATCCTTTGAGGTTTTGTAAGAACCTGTATTTCTATCTCTCACACGATCACTTCTTGCAGAAGCTATACAATATATTTATTTATGACCAAACAAATTTCAAGAAAAAAAATAGCCAAGAAATATATTTTGGTACTGGTTTGTGAAAGGTCTTCAGGGTGGAACAACTCTTCTGAACTCATTCTTATTATTCTTGTGAAAAGAATTAGGTTTATGTTGGTCATAATTTCCTTTGTTGTTGTTCCTTTCATTATTGGTGGATCCTTTGAGAATATTAGCACAACTTTCAGGATTTTCTTCATTTTCTTTTTCTAATGGCTTTGTGAATTTAATGCTTGCATCTCCCTCAGTGGTCTTTTGTTTATCTTCATAGCCAATACATGTCTTGATGAATGGAAACCTTTGGAAACTAAGAATATTATCTAATATTTCAGTACTCTTTCCAAACTTCAAGTTTCTATTCAATTGATCGATTGTTTTTTCTAGTTCCTTTCTTAAGGAAATGTTTTCAGCTTCTAGCATCTCAAAATTTTCCTCCTTTTCTTTCAACTAAATTCTCACCACTTCTTCTATCATCTTTGTCTGTTATAGTTGAGGATTCAGGATAATAATTGTGTTGTTTGTTTCTTCAAGATCATGATCCTTCTTTTCATGTTTATGCAATTGCTTCTTCTTCTTTTTATTATCTTCCCTAATTTTGTCTATTTCTTTTAAGGAACTAACAAGTTCTTTTTCAAGATTCACTTCCCCATCGATGTCTTCTTCTTATTAATCTTCATTTTCTTCATCAACATTTTTTTTCCATGGTTATTGAAAGAGATTCATATTTATCATCATTATCTTCCCTTTCTTTGAATTTTCGAGATCCTCCTTTTAGCTTTCTCACAACTTGTTCTTCTTCTGTCTCTGACTCACAACAAGAAAAATCACCAGAATTCTCTTCATTGGGTCTCTCTTCATAAATTTTTTTTATCTTTTCCCAAATCTGTTTAGTTGTTGTACACTTCATTACCTTGACAGTATCAGAATATGGTAGGCCACTCAAGATTACTTGTATTTCTTTTTCAATGTTTTCACTTGTCTCCTTCCCATCTTTATTCATATAACTTGTTGTGATTGAATCCCAATTATCAAACCCAAAGGCATGCAAATATATCCTCATTCATATACTCCATGTTGCATAGTGTGTTCCATTGAACAAAGGATCTTTTTTCGTAGGGAGACCTTCCTTACAATCCAAGATCTTCCTTCTAGTGGTTAAATTGTTTTTGAAGGAACCAACTCTGATACAAATTTTTGAGATTATGATTATATTGAGAGTGGGCCAGGGGGGATGAATCAATATATGATACTTTTATTTTATTTAACCATTTGTTAGTTTATAAACAATAATCACGGCTAAACTTAAATCACAATTCACATAGTTTGAAACCCTTACGGGAGAAAACCACAAAAAATGATCTTTATAAATGTTTTTAGGAACCAACCTATTTGGAGTCATCAATATCCTTAACTAAGCACCAACTCAACAATATGTAGGAACCAACCTACTAGAGACACAAATCTCCTCAACTGAGAAGAATCTCAACAATATGTAGTCACCGACCTACTAGAGACACTAATGTCCTCAACTGCGCACCAAATAAATAAGATATGTGTAAACACCAATTCAATATATTCATGCATATATTACTTGTGACTTCACCTGCATGATTCATTCCCCAAACAATACTTCAAACCCTAGAAAGCCTCATAACATCATTCCCAAAATGTAATCACTGACGACAACATTCACTGACGACAACATCTACCACCAACAACATTCACTAATGGTAACATCCACTGACAAAAACATTCATTGACGACAACATCCACTCACAGAAATTATCCATTCACAACAAAATCCATCGATGGTAACATCCTTTCATCACAACATCCACCAATGGAAACATACATTCACGAAAACATCTACTGATGGAAATATCCATTCACGATAACATCACAACCTCATATAAGTGCACACTCCTGCATGTCAACCTCACAACAACATCACAACCTTATAACATATCTTGAGAATAAGAAAGACCCAAATAAAGTCTCTTAGATTTCTCTTGCACACCTCTAGATCCCAAAGAGACACCTCAGCACCTTTAATGCACCTTAGACTTCATATCTTGCTTGGTTACACTTCAAATGTGAAAATTTATCCTATATTTATAGTAATTCTCTCCCCACTTTCTAGGTCAACCTATAAAGACTAGTTGAGTTGGCCTCAATTTTTTGGCTAGGTTGTCAGACAGAAAAATTCATATCTCCTCAATCCCTTGGAGTTTGAGGGAATTCCATATACAGTTGAAAATTTATTGGAATAATATTTCCAACCATATAACATGTGCTCCCATTTGAACTAGGTATGTAGGGTAAAAATTCCTTCAATGATAGGGTATCCAAATTGACCAAAAATAATACTTTCAACAATTTCCATCTTGGACATATTGTAAGATCCCCCTATCTTTGAAATCAATGAAAACAATGTTTACAACATGGAATATAGAGAGTGGAATAGACGATCCAAATTTCTTTCAAGTTGGCGATCAACGGTTGAGATTCATCTGTGGGCTTGGAAAAGTTCAACAGATTTATAGTTGATATTACTTTTGATTTTGAGATCAACGAATTAGTTTCATGATATTTTTTGTTTTGAGGTTTAATAAAATATTTGAAGAAGACTTGTCTTTTGTAACTCGTCGATGGAAGCAAATTACCAATCATCGATGATCGGGGCTCAACCGAATTCGACTAAGGTAGCCTTTTCATAATGCAAAAGAAATTGTAGATCATCCATGCAAGGGAAACCGTCGATCACTAATGTACGAGGAAAACAAGGTTGAGGACATGGCTCAATTAGAGGATGACAGGTGGACATCAACAATCACATGCCATGCCATGTGAACCCGATTTCGACATTAACAAAAATAAACTATTCAAAAAAAAAGGTCTGGACCTAAAAACTTGTTTTGTCTATAAAATGAGTGTTTCCACTCAAAATCAGATGAAATTTTAGGTCTATGTCTGCAATGATGAGGGATACAAGAATGTCAATGAGGGCGACTCGCTAATTCTGCTTAAAATTTTTGAAAAATCAAATGAGTGACTTTTGAAGATGAGCGTTGTGCCTAGTAACCAGGGCCCAAATGTGGGTGAAATTTTGATATATAGCTTACAATGCATGCATGGAGATATAAATTTGGGATCTTGGTAAAATTCAAAAGGATTTGGTGTGGAGATGCTTAAACATGGAAAAATCCACTATTATTGGGTGTGTTTCAGGGATTTTTGAAAACTTCAGAGGAGGAAAAGGGACCCCCGATCTCCAATCTAGAAAAAATTATTTAGTAGACATTTATTCTAAAAGGGACACATCAATCCAAACAACTTTTCCTTGAATCATTTTTGTCCATTTCTGCTCTATTTGGGAGATAGCCAATTTTAGCTAAAATTTATAAGTCTGGAGAAAGTGTAAAAACACAAAGTTGTCAATTCCATATTTATACAGAATTGGGATGGATCATCAGATTCCAAATTTAGAAGTTGTTGTATATTCCTAATCATAAATTCTATATGCACTTGATACAATTTTTTTTTTCTAATTCCCAACCGATTTTCTGTTGCAAAGGAAAGAAAATGGTTTCTTAGGAAAATAGTAGCATTAAAAATGGAACACAAATGAGTAGAGAATGTAGATTTTAGAAGGTTGTAATTTCTAGCTTAAAACTTGGAATGATGCATGAGTATAGTCATTGGAAAGATAATTTAGAGGAGAATAAATCTAAATAATCAGAATTAGATTCCAGTTCATCCATATCTTTCACAAATTCAGTTGAAGGATGACCTGTAATCTAATTTATGAAATATTTTACATTATGCATAACTCTAATAACAATTGTTGCATGTAGATTTATTGCAGAATTAGAGGTACAAGAAAGAATATATGGTTCTTAAATAAGGAATTGTTGATGAGTGCAAAATTTCCCTTTGTCAACAGTAGGTGTTGCCCCCAGTAAGAAGTCCCAATAAGACCTCTCACCGTTTGGAATAGAGAACCCATCTATATTATTGCCCGACAACCATTTTTGGTTTGGTTTTACCGATTGCAGCCCAATCCATCGATGAAGGTGAATGATGGATGGTTATGCAAATGAAATATGTAGAGAAATACTATGTAAATGTATGAATGAAATCTATTCTACTCTAAACCTATCATAATCTAGCTAAGAGCATATTATTCATAATCGAATGAGTAGCGACATGAAACTAACTCTACCAATAGCTTCACCCAGATAGTTGTAATGAATAAATAAAGTTAGATAACACATGCACATGAATATATAACCAGAACAGTCTAAGTCACTATATCACATACACCGACAGCTCATATGCTCATGACATAAAACATAATAAAGAATAACAAAATTGTAAGAAATACATTAATTGAATGAGAAAAGTCTATAAGCAAGCATGCTCTTACATCTAATGTGAACAACAAACATTCTACTGGGAACATCTTCATTATCCAAGTTGGAAAGTCAATGGTCATGGGGTTCATATCTCTTCTTCATCCATTTGCATTATATTTTCTTTGCTACTCCTCTATCACTACGGTGACTATTTTTATTGTTGCTTTGTCATCATTAGCTATAGATGACTTAGCAGGGATGTTGAGTACAACTTTCTCTCGACATTGGTCCCTGACACCATATCAACATGTGACGAATCACTGACCTTAAATTAACCTTGAAATAAATTGTTAGACATAATCATTTCAAACCATAGAACTGAAACATTAACTAAATGAGAGTTTGTATATGCTTCCCAAAGTTCAGTTCATGTCTCCTCTACTTGCGGTTGAAGTGTTGTGTTCTTTAGGGCTTCAACCACAATATCGGGTCTTCATTCTGAAAAAATGTATATCATTGGTGGCGAGTACCTCAAATCGTGTAATTGGAAGATGTATATCTCGAAAATATCTTTCCAATGGTATAAATAACATGCAAATTGGGCACCCAAGTCAAAGTTATTGTCAAGATACAATCAACAGTTTGGTAGGGTCCTTTCCCTGTTTTAGAGCACTTTGAATGAACTCCTATGTAACATTTGAACAACCTTGACTTTTCCATAGGGGATTGACAACAAATTTCTTCATAGTTCTTTCTTTTATGAGTATGGAACCACTAAATAGCATGTTTTATGCTATCAACAATTATGCGAGCATAAGCTCTTCCTATTTACAATCCATTCTTGTTTCAAGCAGCTCCCTCTAAAATAAATCTTCCTATTGCTTTTTTTTCGATTTCCATCTGGTATTTCTCTTAATCCTACTCCTATCAAGGGACAAGCTATCTAAATATAGCTCTGTGGTACTTTCGGTGAGCCGTGGGAATCTTACTCTCCATATACATTTAAAATCGAAACCCTAAATTCTGCAACTTTCATGAAACATGGAGTTGGCCGCGTGGGTTTTATCTACGATTTATTGAGTTTACTTTGTCTTTTGAAGCTTGGGTTTGTTTCTTGTAACATTGTATGAGCTGGTGCGTAAATTAAAAAAAAATGACCGAGTGTGTGGGAAACACGTGGGCGATGGGCCCTTGTCTCGCAGCAGCTCAGCCCCATACTCGCGACGCTTTTCTGGCGAGATTGAAAACGTTCCCAGCTTCTTTGGCGTCCAATATAGTGGAAAACTTTGTTGATGGGAATTAGCTTCGTTCATATGGACATCGGCTTCGTTCCTTTCATCTTTGCCATGGAAATTGGAGCCCGTGCCATTAAAAGGAAATCATTCACCAAAACCCCTCCTTTTAATTATTATTTCATTTTTTAACTTTAAGTAATTTAAATAAAAATTATTTTTATTTAAAAGCATTATTAACATAGCTAGCATACCTCGAAGGAGGGGAAAGGAAACACTGGAGTGAATTGGGGTGATTATGTTGTTTAAAGACCATAGAATTTTGTCCTTTGATATAAAATGAATACTTCACAAGGTTTATCTTCATTCCACATATGGAAAAATATTTTCAATGACCATGTAACTCCAAAGCTGAATCGCTCTCTTGCATGTCCAGATGTAATAATCACATATATGTGACCGAATTTTTCAAAAAAAATGGAAGAGGAAGAAGAGACCTGTAAAAATATTGAAGTTACATTTCTACAATCTCATTATAAGCATAAGGGCAGTAGGAATGACTCTACCATGAAACCAACCACACGCACACATCAATCTAATTTAATATATTTCTAAGGAAATAGAAAAACAAATGCTAATTTCATTCTTGATCTGGATTTAATGAGCAGAACGAAATGAATATAGATTATTAAAAGATGTTTAACACAGAATAACAAAGATACAATAAAATTGGTTTTCTATTCAATAAGGAAATAAGTTGAAACTATAAAATGTAGTGGAAAACAAACTTGTTGGAATGGTGGCAGCTTATCTCTGAGAAGAGATATGATGACTGTGCTCATTCACAAGAAGATGATTACAATGAGGCTCTGAAGGCCTTAATGCAGGAGCATCATCAGCGTCATCAGCGAGCACACGTGGCAGGAAAGCTCAGCGCTCAAGAATCATTTCGGAATCTCAAATGCTAGGAGTTACTACGAGTCTTTTGGGGAGTTGACGAAGAACAGAAGAAGATCAAATGCTTGAAGGTGGAATTATCATGAGTGATCAGGGAGTTTCACTCTGAGTCTTGAATGTAACTGATCCGGATTTCATGAGCAGAACGAAATGACTACAGATTATTACCAAATGCTTAACACAGAATAACAGAGATACAGTAAAATTGGTTTTCTATTCAATAAGGAAATAAGCTGAAACTGTAAAATGCGGCGAAAAACAAGCTTGCTGGAATGGTGGCGGCTTATCTCTAAGAAGAGATGTGACGGTTGTGCTCATTCGCAAGAAGATGATTAAAATGAGGCTCTCAAGGCCTTTTTACAATAAGCAGGAGTTTCAAAAACCCTAAACATCCAAAAACCTACCCCTAGGAGATGAAGCGCCAAAAGTCATGTGGGCTCCGTTTGGGTAAGTCAGTACATCAACTTCCTAGGTTCGTAACTTTTGCATACGATCTTCGTTTTAGGCGTATGATATCTCATTGGAAAGATCTATTTGAGGACTACAACAACTGCACAAAACAAATACCCCAAAAAACATCATTTAGGGCCTCAAAATGGCTCCAGAAGTTTAGGACCCGAAAAACTGCTAAAAATAGTAAATTATCAAAATTGCTAGAAAGTTGTTTTGAGCCAGCTGGAAAAGGTGGGTGGCCACCGATATCCACCTGGATCAATCCTCCATCCTTAGGAAGCAATGGTCTCCATTGTGTTGAGTTCCCAAGTCACATGAGGAAATTTCTGCTGAATTTGGCCCTGGGTGAGCCACTTGCTTTGGTGCAGGAGCTACCCTGTTTTGACGACTCGATAAAGATGGATCCTTTGTTGTCAAGTGCCCTTGATCTGTGTGTCCACAATTTGATCATTGGATGCCTATTGTATGCAGTCGGGGTTGAGCTATGTTGGTGTCAGTTGTTCTGCTACGTTTGAGGTGTCCAATAATGGTGGGAAATAAGGCCGAAGGAGGTCCACGTTGAACACTGGGTGCAGAACAAGGAAAGGAGGAATGTTGAGTGCAAAAGCATTATCCCCCACAACCTTGGTGATGGTGTACAGCCCATATCGGAGTGGGTGAAGCTTTCGATGGGGTCTTGTAAGGCGTTCTTTCTGCAAGTGAAACCAAACTTTGTCGCCCACCTCAAACTTATGTGGAACCCAATGTTGATCATTGCGTTGCTTGTACTTGTCATTAGACTTCTATAGGATATCCTGAACCTGTTGGTGGATGTGTTGGATCCTCTCAATGAATCGGGTGGCTCTGTCAGCCTTAGTTGGAGTAGGAGAGGAGTCAGTCGAGGTGACCGCAAGGGGAAGTGCAACATCTATGGGACCCAATGGTTGGAATCCCAACCCCACCTGAAAGGAATTGTGGTCGGTTGAGCTATGCAGGGCTCGGTTGTAGCTATGTTGGACATAGGGAAGACTCTCATCCCATGTGCAAGGGTGCTTGGAATTATACATGCGCAGGATATGCACGATCATTCGATTTACGACCTCGGTTTGGCCATCTGTCTGGGGGTGGAAGGCTGTGGATTTGGTGAGCTTGGTGTCTAGAAGTGACCAGAGGCTTGACCAAAATGTGCTGATAAATTGACTGTCCCGATCTGAGACAATGGTTTGTGGGATTCCAAAATGTACCCAGACTCATTCAAAGAAGATCTTGGCAGTGGTTTCTGCTGTGATGCTCTTCTTGCAAGCAACCAGAATCGCCATCTTAGAAAATCGATCGACAACCACAAAAACACAGTCATTTCCCCGCTTGGTGGATGGGAGGCCCGACATGTAGTCCATTGAGATGGATTCCCATGGTCTGTCAAGAGTAGGAAGAGGGGTGTACAGGCCCTATTTCTTAGTGTTTGGTTTGGCAATAGCGCAAGCAGTGCAAGACCTGATATACTTGCTGACCTCCTGTCAAAGTTTCGGCCAGTAGAAATGTTTTTGTAGCATCGCCACTATATTTTCAGTGTCGAAGTGTCCTTCCACCCGGCTGTAGTGGGCTTCCCAAATCAGCTTCATTCGCTCAGTTGAGGGAACACATATATAGCCCAGACGACACAACAACCCATCCTGAAGATGGAAATTATCGACAACTGCCTTTGCACCCAACATTTGGTAGGTGGTGAAGAAGTCTGAGTCTGTCTCATAGAGTTGGGGCCATCCAGAGGTCTCATGGTCATAGGAGTCTAGCACTGTGCTGAGTGTCGCGAATGGTGGTCTGCTGAGGCAATTAGCGACACGGTTGGTGATTCTTGTTTTATACCTGATGTTGAGGTGGAATTGCTGCAAGTATGTGGACCACTTTTGATGGCGGTCATTCTGCAATTTTCCTTGTGTCTGCATGAACTGCAGTGGCTTATGATCAGTGTGGATGACTGTCTCTCTCCCAAGAATGTAATGTCTCCACTGGTAGCAAGCTTGCACAATGGAGTACATTTCTTTGTCGTAAGTAGGGTACTTATGGACAACATATGATAGTGTCTCACTATGATAGGCCACGGGGTGTTCGTGATGCGTGAGAATGACACTCATAGCATAGTCTGAAGCATCAGTCTCAATCTCAAAGGGTTGTTCTAGGTCTGGTAGTGAACATATTGGAGCTGAGCACAAGCGCTACCTCAAATCATCGAACGCTTGTTGTTGGGGTTGGCCCCATGAAAATTTCTCCTTACCACCACCTTTGGTTATTTGGTTGAGGGCCCATGCAATATGGGAGAATCCCAACACAAACCTGCGGTAGAAATTGGCAAGGCCCAAGAAGCTCTGAAGCTCAGTGAGTGTGGTTGGGGCTGGCCAGTCACAGATGACTTGGATCTTGGTTGGATCCACATGTATGCCATGTTGATCAATGATGTAGCCTAGGTAATGGACTCTGTCCATGCCGAAGGAGCATTTTTCCAAGTTGGCATATAGCTTGTGATGTCGCAGGGTGTGCAGAACCTGCTGAATATGTTGCCCAAGTCTTGTTGTAAATGAGACGGTCATCAAGATACACCACTACAAAAGTATTGGTGAATGTTCGCAAGATATCCTCCATCATCCTCATGAAAGTGGCTGGAGCATTTGTCAGACCAAAGGTCATGACCAACCATTCAAAAAGGTATTCCTTTGACTTGAAGGCAGTCTTCCATACATCTATATGTTCTATCGGGACCTAGTGGTAGCCAGACTTTAGACCAATCTTACTGAAGTATTTGGCCCCCATCAGTTGATCAAGGAGTTCATTGATTCAGGGAATCGGGTACCGGTTTCTGACTGTGATTTTATTCAGCACCTGATAATCAATGCAAAGTCGTCAGGTTCCATCTTTCTTCTGTACCAGCACGATTGGGCTCCCGCAAGGTGATGAGCTTAGACTAATGTGCCCCTTGTGGAGCAATTCTTGGATTTGTCACTTGATCTCCTCTTTCTCTAACAGAGAGCGATGATAGACTGGCCCATTGGGTAGTGGTGTGTCGGAGGTCAGATCGATGGGGTGCTTGACCTGGCAGTGCAGAAGTACCCCGGTAGGCGAGGAGAAGATATCTGAGTATTCTTCCACGACCTTATCTACTTGCTTCTGCTGTGTGGAGAGGTCGGTCGCAAAGACCCTAGATGTGGCTGTGATTTTTCTCTCATTCTGAGAGTGGATCACAAAGAATACAAACTTCCCTGTCTGAGAGATGACCTTCCTGCAGTTCTTAGTAGAGATCAAGGAAATAACACTAGGTGGGACAGCCTCAGGTATCCTATACAATTTCTTGTTCAAAGTAATAATAACACTATGAGACCTAGACTCATATACAGGATGACGTTTCCATAAATAAGGTTGGCCCAAAAGAACATCACAAACTTCGAGAGGAGCAACATCACACAATACCTCATTTTTGAAGGGCTTGATGCCGTACGACAGTCGACGTTGTTGGTTGACATGGAGATTGCTTCCTTGGCGGAGCCATCCAATGGTGTAGGGTTGTGGGTACGACATTGTCGGCAGGGCCAGCCGCTTGATGACCTCTGCTGAGATGAGGTTATTCTGGCTACCACTATCAACAATGAAGTTAAATGGGGTGCCTTTTACCCACATTTGGGAATGGAAGAGGCGCTCTCCTTCTTCTGGCTTGTCTGGTTCACCATCCTGGAGCTTGGTGGTAGCAACGGTGGCACTGGGTTCTGCGTCAATGATCCGTCTTCCCCTTTCTGGTTTTGATTCAGAGTCAGAACCCGCATCTGATTCAGAGGCTTTCACTTCAGCCACCAACGTATGCTTTGAGCAATAGTCGGCAGTTTTATGCCAAGGGCTCTTATGAAAGTTGCACCACTTCCCGGTATCTTTCTTTGTCTTTCTAGTGTCCTTCTTTGCTTGTGGCTTGGACTGGTTGTCCTGATACTATGCATCTTTTCTCTGTCCTTTGTTCTGTGGGTTGGAGCCACCATTTCTTGTATTTTGTTGTCAAGGGTTCCCCGACCCAAATTGTCGCATCTTTTGTTTGAGATTCTGCTTGATTTTGACGGCATATCGGTAGGCCACGCCCAAGGATGAGATGTCTAGAAATTCCATTTCGGTCTGGATGTATCTATGCAAAGCACTGCGATACTTGAGCACCAGATGTCTCTCTGAATCTTTGATACCCAACTTGGTGCGCAAGGTATGGAAGATATTTGTGAAATCTGGCACTGCTTGGTCTCTGTCTTGCCGCAGTGTGGTCCATTTGGTATACAAGTCGTCATAACATCCGACAGGGTAGTATTGTTCCTTAATAACATCCCTGAAGGATTCCCAGGTGGTCGTGACTATAAATAATGAAGGTTCCTTTGTTTCCTTTTACTCATAGAAAGTTTCCCACCAATCTTTGACATGGGGAACAGCTTTGAGGAGCACAAAAGTAATCTTTTCTCTATTCGAAAACTTATGCACAGAGAAATACCCTTCTGGTAATTCAACCACTTGTCTACATCATCTCCATCTATCTGACCTTCAAATATAGTAATATCGAAGTTTATTTGTACCTTGAAGGGGGTGGTGCCTCCGCTCGAAGAAGATGTGTCGCCTATTGGTAGTCTCCGAAGGATTTGGGTGAAATTATCCGTCATCTCGTTCTTCTGTTGCGTGAGGGATTCCTCAATCAACAGTTTGAAATGATCTCCTATCCCATCATCTTTATTTTCTCCTTCCATGAGAGGTCGCTTGGGTGTGCGAGAGATTTTTCCCTCAAGAGAAACAAGCTCGAGACCCAAATCTTTGTACTCCGACCTCATTGGAGACATGCATTAAGACGACAAGCAGCAGACCTCTCTGATACCACTGATCCGGATTTTATGAGCAGAAAGAAATGACTACAGATTATTACCAAATGATTAACACAGAATAATAGAGATACAGTAAAATTGGTTTTCTATTAAATAAGGAAATAAGCTGAAACTGTAAAATGCAGTGGAAAACAAGCTTGTTGGAATGATGGCAGCTTATCTCTAAGAAGAGATGTGACGGTTTTGCTCATTCGCAATAAGATGATTACAATGAGGCTCTCAAGGCATTTTTACAATAAATAGGAGTTTCAAAAACCCTAAACATCCAAAAACCTAACCCTAGGAGATGAAGCGCCAAAAGTCATTTGGGCCCCGTTTGGGTAAGTCAGTACATCATCCCGAGGTCGTAACTTTTGCATACGATCTCCGTTTTAGGCGTGTAATGATCCCAAGACAAATTCTTTCTTGGAACCACTAACTACTACTAATTTATTGAGTTATTAAGTGCATACAAGATTCATCAACACATGGAGATCATAATATATTCAAGATGTAGAAGCACAAGGAAAGATCTGACCTTTTTATTATGAGCAATGTAAGATCAATACAATAGATGACCGATCTGGCATAAACCTCAGGTGGTCGTACAAGCAATAGATATGAGCTGCTACAAAATGCTCCCGCTAATACAAAATAATGTCTCCAAAGGCTGAATAAGAAATGAAGATCAATACAAGTAGATCTGAATGCCAAACTCTCCAGCTGAAGAATGCACGCTCCAATAGAAGGCTGAAACCCTCAATAACTCGGCCCTCCTGCCAAAAGTGTCCAATCACCCTAAGAAATATGCCAATTGATAGATCGGGTGATGGTAAGAATAACCCAGGTGCTTGAATCTCCAAGATCCCTCTCAATCTCCATAGATCTGAAATTCCCACTGAATGGGGTGCCCCACTAGATGATTGAAACCCTAGCTGGTTTGGCCCTGATGAAGGAGACCTCCAAATGCTCTGAAACTCTCCCAAAATATAGATCGGGCAATGGTAAGAATAACCCAGGTGCCTGAATCTCCAAGATCCCTCTCAATCTCCGTAGATCTGAATTTCCCACTAAATGGGGTGCCCCACTGGATGACTTAAACCCTAGCTGGTTCGGCCCTGATGAAGGAAGCCTCCAAATGATCTGAAACTCTCCAAAAATATAGATCGAGCTATGAGAATCCCGTGGGAGAAGTTTCGAGCTCAGATCTCAAGCAGATCTCCCTAGATCTAAGTTTTACTGAATCACAGGACGTCCCCTATGGCTTCACGACGTCCCAATCTGCAGACAAATATAGAATCATGATAACCCTCCAAAAAATCCCTCAAACTGATGGTCATGCCCCTGCAAACAAAACCCAACTGTCGGAATGGCCCTAGGCCCTCAGGATAAGCTAGATCAAACCTCCCTC
>ML795138.1:129455-152524 GCA_009831015.1 Picea engelmannii
AGTCTTTCATCCCCGAGACCAAGCTGTGGAACAAGGTGAGTGGATATTTCACCACTGAGTTGCTCCCAAGGGTTTGTACAGCAAAACCCCCAAACTGAATGCTCAAGAGCAATAGCAAATGCTACTCCAAAACTAGAATGCCTAATAGGTGCACCCCAGCCTCTTACTTATACTTTTCCTTATAATTCTCTGTTGAGTTAGGTTAACTCCCAAGGTTAATCTTCTATTCTTCTGTTGAGTTATCTTTTACTCCTTTATCCTTTTCCTTTCTTAAGTCAACTTAAAAATATAACTTTTAACTTCTTGACTTTCCCCCCTTCAGTGTGAGACTATGACCTAGTGGGGGTGCCCAGGCCACTGAGTCTCTTCATCACCTCTCTAAGAGGTGGGGGACATTACAAGGCGTATGATAGCCCATTGGAAAGATCTATCCTAGGACTACAACAGTTGCTCAAAATTTCATAATGAAATTTTACGACCGCAACATACCCCAAAAATCATCGTTTAGGGCCTCAAAATGGCTCCGGAAGTTTAGGACCCGAAAAACTGCTAAAAATAGTAAATTATCAAAATTGCTAGAGCGTTGTTTTGAGCCAGCTGGAAAAGGTGGCTGGCCACCGATATCCACCTAGATCAATCCTCCATCCTTAGGAAGCAATGGTCTCCATTGTGTTGAGTTCCCCCATCAGATGAGGAAATTTCTGCTGAATTTGGCCCCAGGTTAGCCACTTGCCTTGGTGCAGGAGCTGCCCTGCTTTGACGACTTGATAAAGATGGATCCTTTGTTGTCGATTTCCCTTGATATGTGTGTCCACAATTTGATCACTGGATGACTGTTGTATGCAGTCGGGGTTGAGCTCTATTGGTGTCAGTTGTTCTGCTACATCTGAGGTGGCCAATAATGGTGAGAAATAAGGCCGAAGGAGGTCCACGTTGAACACTGGGTGCAGGCCAAGGAAAGGAGGAATGTTGAGCACAAAAGAATTATCCCCCATAGCCTTGGTGATGGTGTACGACCCATTTCAAAGTGGGCGAAGCTTGCGACGGGGTCATGTAAGGCGTTCTTTCTACAAGTGCAACCAAACTTTGTTGCCCACCTGAAACTTATGTGGAACCCGATGTTGATCATGGTGTTGCTTGTACTTTTCATTAGACTTCTGTAGGATATCCTAAACCTATTGGTGGATGTGTTGGATCCTCTCAATGAATTAGGTGTCTTTTTCAACCTCAGTTTGAGTAGGAGAGGAGTCGGTCGAGGTGACCTCAAGGGGAAGTGCAACATCTATGGGACCCAATGGTTGGAATCCCAACCCCACCTGAAAGGGGTTGTGGCCGCTTGAGCTATGCAGGGATCGGTTGTAGCTATGTTGGACATAGGGAAGACTCTCATCCCATGTGTGAGGGTGCTTGGAATTATACATGCGAAGGATATGCACGATCATTCGATTTACAGCCTCGGTTTGGCCATCTGTCTAGGGCTGGAAGGTCGTGGATTTGGTGAGCTTGGTGTCTAGCGGTGACCAGAGGCTCAACTAGAATGTGCTAAGAAATCGACTGTTCGAATATGAGACAATGGTTTGTGGGATTCCAAAATGTACCCAGACTCATTCAAAGAAGAGATTGTTAGTGACTTCTATTGTGATTCTCTTCTTGCAAGCAACCAAAATCGCCATATTAGAAAAGAGATCGACAACCACAAAAACAATGTCATTTCATTGCTTGGTGGATGGGAGGCCCAACATGTAGTCCATTGAGATGGATTCCCATGGTCTATCAGGAGTAGGAAGAGGGGTGTACAAGCCCTATTTCTTAGTGGTTGGTTTGGCAATAGCGCAAGCAGTGCAAGACCTGATATACTTTCTGACCTCCTGTCAAAGTTTATGCCAGTAGAAATGTTTTTGTAGCATCGCCACTGTATTTTCGACGCTGAAGTGTCCTACCACCTGGCTGTAGTGGGCTTCCCAAATCAGCTTCGCTCCCTCACTTGAGGGAACACATATATGGCCCAGACGACACAACAACCCATCCTGAAGATGGAAATTATCGACAATTGCCTTTGCACCCAACATTTGGTATGTGGTGGCGAAGTTCGGGTCTGTCTCATAGAGTTGGGGCCATCCGGAGGTCTCATGGCCGCAGGAGTCTAGCACTGTGGTGAGTGTCGCAACTGGTAGTCTATTTAGGCAATAAGTAACATGGTTGGTGCTTTCTGTTTTATACTTGATGTTGAGGTGGAATTGTTGCAAGTATGTGGACCACTTTTGATGGAGGTCATTCTGCAATTTTCCTTGTGTCTGCATGAACGACAGTGGCTTATGATCGGTGTGGATGATTGTCTCCCTCCCAAGAATGTAATGTCTCCACTGGCAGCAAGATTGCACAATGGAGTACATTTCTTTGTCATAAGTAGGGTACTTACTGACAACATCTGAGAGTTTTTCACTATGATAAGCCACGGGGTGGTCGTGTTGCATGAGACCGACACCCACAACATAGTTTGAAGCATCAGTCTCAATCTTAAAGGGTTGTTGCAGGTCTGGTAGTGAAAGTACCAGGGATGAGCACAAGCGCTGCCTCAAATCATCGAACGCTTGTTTTTGGGGCTGGCCCCATGCAAATTTCACCTTACCACCACCCCTGGTTATTTAGCTGAGGGCCCATGCAATATGGGAGAATCCCAACACAAACCTGTGGTAGAAATTGGCAAGGCCCAAGAAGCTCCGAAGCACAGTGAGTGTGGTTGGGGTTGGCCAGTCACAGATGACTTGGATCTTGGTTGGATCCACATGTATGTCATGTTTATCAATGATGTATCCTAGGTAATGGACCTTGTCCATGCCGAAGGGGCATTTTTCCAAGTTGACATATAGCTTGTGTTGTCGCAGGGTGTGCAGAACCTGCTGAATATGCTGCCCAAGTCTTGTTGTAAATGAGAATGTCATCAAGATACACCACTACAAAAGTATTGGTGAATGGTTGCAAGATATCATCCATCATCCTCATGAAAGTGGTTGGAGTGTTTGTCAAACCAAAAGGCATGACCAACCATTCAAAAAGGCCTTCCTTTGACATGAAGGAGGTCTTCCATACATCTGTCTGTTCTATCCGGACCTGGTGGTAGCTAGAATTCAGATCAATCTTACTGAAGTATTTGGCCCCCATGAGTTGATCAAGGAGGTCATCGATTCGGGGAATTGGGTACCAGTTTCTGATTGTGATTTTATTCAGCGCCTGATATTCGATGCAAAGTCACCATGTTCCATCTTTCTTCTATACCAGCACGATTAGGCTCCCACAAGGTGATGAGCTTGGACTAATGTGCCCCTTGTGGAGCAATTCTTGGATCTATCGCTTGATCTTCTCATTCTCTAACAAAGAGCGACGATAGACTGGCCCATTGGGTAGCGGTGAGCCGGGGGTCAGATCGATGTGGTGCTTGACCTGACAGTGCAGAGGTACCCCGGTAGGCGAGGAGAAGATATCTGAGTATTCTTCCACGACCTTATCTACTTGCTTCTGCTATGTGGAGAGGTCGGTCGCAAAGACCCTAGATGTGGCTGTGATTTTTCTCTCATTCTGAGAGCGGATCATGAAGAAGACAAACTTCCCCATCTGAGAGAAGACCTTCCTGCATTGCTTAGTAGAGGTCAAAGAAATATCACTAGGTGGGACAATCTCGGTTATCCTGTACAATTTCCTGTTCAAAGTAATAATACTTACACTACGAGGCCTAGACTCATATACAGCTTGACATTTCCATAAATAAGGTTGGCCCAAAAGAACATCACAAACTTCGAGAGGAGCAACATCACACAATACCTCATCTTTGAAGGGCTTGATGCCATACGACAGTCGACACTGTTGGCTGACGCGGAGATTGCTTCCTTGGCAGAGCCATCCAATGGTGTAGGGTTATGGGTGTGGCATTGTCGGTAGGGCCAGCCGCTTGACGACCTCTACTGAGATGAGGTTCTTCTGGCTACCACTATCAACAATGAAGTGTAGTGGGGTGCCTCTTACCCACATCCAAGAATGGAAGAGGTGCTCTCCTTCTTCTGGCTCGTCTGGTTCACCATGTTGGAGCTTGGTGGTAGCAACAGTGGCATTGGGTTCCGTGTCAATAATCCACCTTCCCCTTTCTAGTTTTGACTTTGAGTCAGAACCCGCATCTGATTCAGAGGCTTTCACTTCAGCCACTTGAGTTTTCTTTGAGCAACAGTCAGCAGTGTTATGCCAAGGCCTCTTATGGAAGTCACACCACTTCTCGGTATCTTTCTTTGTCTTTCTGGTGTCCTTCTTTGCTTGCGGCCTGGATTGGTTGTCCTGATACTGTGCATTTTTTCTCTATCCTTTGTTCTGTAGGTTGGGGCCACACTTTCCTGGCTTTTGTTGTGGAGGGTTCCCCGACCCAAATTGTTGCGTATTTTGTTTGAGCTTCTGCTCGATTTTGACAGCATATCGGTATGTCGCGCCCAAGGATAAGATATCTAGAAATTCCATTTCGGTCTGGATGTATCTATGCAAAGCACCACGATACTTGAGCACCAGATGTCTCTCTGAATCTTTGATACCCAACTTGGTGCGCAGGGTATGGAAGATATTTGTGAAATCTGGCACTGCTTGGTCTCTTTCTTGTCACAGTGTGGTCCATTTGGTATACAAGTCATCATAACTTCTGACAGTGTAGTATTGTTCCTTAATAGCATACTTGAAGGATTCCCATGTGGTCGTGACTGTAAATAATGAAGGTTCCTCTATTTGCTTTTGCTCATAGAAAGTTTCCCACCAATCTTTGACATGGGGAACAACTTTGAGGAGCGCAAAAGTAATCTTTTCTCTATTCAAAAAGTTATGGACAGAGAAATACCCTTCTAGTAGATTCAACCACTTGTCTACAACTTATGCATCTATTTGACCTTCAAATATATGAATATCAAAGTTTATTTGTACCTTGAAGGGGGCAGTGCCTCCGCTCGAAGAAGATGCATCGCCTGTTGGTAGTCTCTAAAGGATTTGCGCAAAATTATCCATCATCTCATTCTGTTGCATGAGGGATTTCTCAATCAACAGTTTGAAAGGATCTCCTGTCCCATCATCTTTATTTTCTCCTTCCATGAGAGTTTGCTTGGGTGTGCAAGAGATTTTGTCCTCAAGAGAAACAAGCTCGAGATCCAAATCTTTGTAGTCCGACCTCGTTGGGGACATGCATTAAGACGACAAGGGGCAGACCACTCTGATACCACTGATCCAGATTTTATGAGCAGAATGAAATGACTATAGATTATTACCAAATTCCTAACACAGAATAACAAAGATACAATAAAACTGGTTTTCTATTCAATAAGGAAATAAGCTGAAACTGTAAAATGCAGTTGAAAACAAGCTTGCTGGAATGGTGGCGGCTTATCTCTGAGAAGAGATGTGATGGTTGTGCTCATTTGTAAGAATATGATTACAATGAGGCTCTCAAGGCCTTTTTACAATAAACAGGAGTTTCAAAAACCCTAAACATCCAAAAACCTAACCCTGGGAGATGAAGCGCCAAAAGTCATGTGGGCCCCGTTTGGGTAAGTCAGTACATCAACTTTCTGGGGTCGTAACTTTTGCATACGATCTTTGTTTTAGGCGTATGATATCCCACTAGAAAGATCTATCCAAGGACTAAAACAGTTGCACAAAATTCCATGATGAAATATTTCAACTACAACATACCCCAAAAAACATTGTTTAGGGCCTCAAAACGGCTCCCGAAGTTCAGGACCTGAAAAACTGCTAAAAATAGTAAATTATCAAAATTGCTAGAAAGTTGTTTTGAGCTAGCCGAAAAAGGTGGCTGGCCACCAATATCCACCTGGATCAATCCTCCTTCCTTAGGAAGAAATGGTCTCCATTGCGTTGAGTTCCCCCATCAGATGAGGAAATTTCTGCTGAATTTGGCCCCGGGTGACCCACTTGCCTTGGTGCAGGAGCTGCCTTGCTTTGACAACTCAATAAAGTCGGATCCTTTGTTGTTGAGTTCTCTTGATTTGTGTGTCAACAATTTGATCACTGGATGCCTGTTGTATGCAGTCGGGGTTGACCTCTGTTGGTGTCAGTTGTTCTGATACATCTGAGGTGTCCAATAATGGTGGGAAATAAGACCGAAGGAGGTCCACGTTAAACATTGGGTGCAAGCCAAGGAAAGGAGGAATGTTGAGCACAAAATAATTATCCCCTATAGCCTTGGTGATGGTGTACGACCCATATCAGAGTGGGAGAAGTTTCCAATGGGGTCCTGTAAGGCGTTCTTTCTGCAACTGCAACCAAACTTTGTCACCCGCCTGAAACTTATGTGGAACCCGATGTTGATCATGGCGTTGCTTGTACTTGTCATTAGACTTCTATAGGATATCCTAAACCTATTGGAATATGTGTTGGATCCCTTCAATGAATTGGGTGGCTTTGTCAGCCTTAGTTGGAGTAGGAGAGGAGTCGGTCAAGGTGACCGCAAGGGGAAGTGCAACATCTATGGGACCCAATGGTTGGAATCCCAACCCCACCTGAAAGGGGCTATGGTCGCTTGAGCTATGCAGGGCTCAGTTGTAGCTATGTTGGACATAGGGAAGACTCTCATCCCATGTGCGAGGGTGCTTGGAATTATACATGTGTATGATATGCACGATCATTCGATTTATGACCTTGGTTTGGCCATCTATCTAGGGGTGGAAGGCCATGGATTTGGTGAGCTTGGTGTCGAGCAGTGACCAGAGACTCAACCAGAATGTATTGAAAAATTGAATTTCCCGATATGAGACAATGGTTTGTGGGATTCCAAAATGTACCCAGACTCGTTCAAAGAAGAGCTTGACAGTGGCTCTTGCTGTGATGCTCTTCTTGCAAGAAACCAGAATCGCCATCTTAGAAAAGCATTTGACAACCACAAAAACATAGTCATTTCCTTGCTTGGTGGATGGGAGGCCTGACATGTAGTCCATTGAGAATGATTCCCATGGTCTTTCAAGACTAGGAAGAGTGGTGTAGAGGCCCTTTTTCTTAGTGGTTGGTTTAGCAATAGCGTAAGCAATGCAAGACCTGACATACTTGTTGACCTCCTGTCGAAGTTTCAGCCAGTAGAAATGTTTTTGTAGCATCGCCACTATATTTTCAACGCCAAAGTGTTCTTCCACTCAGTTGTAGTGGGCTTCCCAAATCAGCTTCGCTCTCTCAATTGAAGGAACACATATATGGCCCAGACGACACAACAACCCATCCTGAAGATGGAAATTATGGACAACTTCATTTGCACCCAACATTTGGTAGGTGGTGGTGAAGTTCGGGTCTGTCTCATAGAGTTGGGGCCATCCAGAGGTCTCATGGCCATAGGAGTCTAGCACTGTGGTGAGTGTCGTGACTGGTGGTTTGCTGAGGAAATCAGCGACACGGTTGATGCTTCCTGTTTTATACTTGATGTTGAGGTGGAATTGTTGCAAGTATGTGGACCACTTTTGATGGAGGTCATTCTGCAATTTTCCTTGTGTCTGCATGAACTGCAGTGGCTTATGATTAGTGTGGATGATTGTCTCCCTCCCAAGAATGTAATGTCTCTACTGGCAACAAGCTTGCACAATGGAGTACATTTATTTGTCGCAAGTAGGGTACTTACGGACAACATCTGATAGTGTCGCACTATGATAGGCCACGGGGTGGTTGTGCTGCGTGAGAATAGCACCCACAACATAGTCTGTAGCATCGATTTCAATCTCAAAGGGCTGATATAGGTATGGTAGTAAAATTACTGGGGCTAAGCACAAGCGCTCCCTCAAATAATCGAACGCTTGTTGTTGGGGTTGGCCCCATGAAAATGTTTCCTTACCACCACCCCTAGTTATTTGGCTAAGGGCCCATGCAATATGGGAGAATCCTAACACAAACCTGCGATAGAAATTGGCAAGGCCCAAGAAGCTCCAAAGCTCAGTGAGTGTGGTTGGGGCTAGCCAGTCACAGATGACTTGGATCTTGGTTGG
This sequence comes from Picea engelmannii, assembly GCA_009831015.1. Classification (NCBI taxonomy): domain Eukaryota; kingdom Viridiplantae; phylum Streptophyta; class Pinopsida; order Pinales; family Pinaceae; genus Picea; species Picea engelmannii. The sequence goes on from ML795138.1 coordinate 137,459, forward strand.
ATCCACATGTATGCCATGTTGATCAATGATGTAGCCTAGGAAATGGACCCTGTCCATGCCGAAGGAGCATTTTTCCAAGTTGGCATATAGCTTGTGTTGTCGTAGGGTGTGCAGAACCTGTTGAATATGCTGCAATTGTTCAGCCCAAGTCTTGTTGTAAATGAGAATGTCATCAAGATACACCACTACAAAAGTATTAGTGAATGGTCATAAGATATCGTCCATCATCCTCATGAAAGTGGTTGGAGTGTTTGTCAGACCAAAGGGCATGACCAACCATTCAAAAAGGCCTTCCTTTGACTTGAAGGCGGTCTTCCATACATCTGTCTATTCTATCGGGACCTGGTGGTAGCCAAACTTCAGATCAATCTTACTAAAGTACCCATGAGTTGATCAATAATTTCATCCATTCGGGGAATCGAGTACCGGTTTCTAATTGTGATTTTATTTAGTGCCCGATAATCAATGCAAAGTCGCCGGGTTCCATCTTTCTTTTGTACCAGCACGATTGGGCTCCCGCAAGGTGATGAGCTCGGATGGATGTGCCCCTTGTGGATAAATTCTTGGATCTATCGCTTGATCCCCTCATTCTCTAACAGAGAGTGACAATCGACTGGCCCATTGGGTAGCGGTGCACCGGGGGTCAGATCGATGGGGTGCTTGACCTGACAGTGTAGAGGTACCCCTGTAGGAGAGGAGAAGATATCCGAGTATTCTTCCACGACCTTATCTACTTGCTTCTGCTGTGTGGAGAGGTTGGTCATAGAGACCATGGATGTGGCTGTGATTTTTCTCTCATTCTGAGAGCAGATCATGAAGAAGAAAAACTTCCCCATCTGAGAGATTACCTTCCTGCATTGCTTAGCAGATATCAAGGAAATAACACTAGGTGGGATAGCCTCGGGTATCCTGTACAATTTCCTATTCAAAGTAATAATAACACTACGAGGCCTAGACTTGTATACAGCATGATGTTTCCATAAATAAGGTTGGCCCAAAAGAACATCACAAACTTCGAGAGGAGCAACATCACACAATACCTCATCTTTGAAGGGCTTGATGTCGTACGACAATCGACACTGTTGGCTGACGCGGAGATTGCTTCATTGGCAGAGCCATCCAATGGTGTAGGGTTGTGGGTGCGGTGTTGTCGACAGGGCTAGCCACTTGACGACCTATGAAGAGATGAGGTTCTTCTGGCTACCACTATCAACAATGAATTGCAATGGGGTGCCTTTTACCCACATCTAGGAATGGAAGAGGCTCTCTCCTTCTTTTGGCTCGTCTGGTTCACCATGATGGAGCTTGGTGGCAGCAACAGTCGCACTGGGTTCCACGTCAATGACCCATCTTCCCCTTTCTGGTTCTAACTCAGAGTCATAACCCACATCTGATTCAGAGGCTTTCACTTCAGCCACCAGCGTCTGCTTTGAGCGACATTCAGCAGTGTTATGCCAAGGGCTCTTATGGAAGTTGCACCACTTCCCTGTATCTTTCTTTGTCTTTCCGATGTCCTTCTTTTCTTGCGGCTTGGACTGGTTGTCCCGATACTGTGCATCTTTTCTCTTTTCTTTGTTTTGTGGGTTGGGGTCGCCCTTTCCTGGATTTTGTTGTGAGGGGTTCCCCGACCCAAATTGTTGCATCTTTTGTTTGAGCTTTTGCTCGATTTTGATGGCATATCGGTAGGCCACTCCCAAGGATGAGATGTCCAGAAATTCCATTTCGGTCTGGATGTATCTATGCAAAGCACCATGATACTTAAGCACCAGATGTCTCTCTGAATCTTTGATACCCAACTTGGTGCGCAAGGTATGGAAGATATTTGTGAAATCTGGCACTGCTTGGTCTCTTTCTTGTCGCAGTGTGGTCCATTTGGTATACAAGTCGTCATAACTTCCGACAGGGTAGTATTGTTCCTTAATAGAATCCCTGAAGGATTCCCAATTGATCATGACTGTAAATAATGAAGGTTCCTCTGTTTCCTTTTTCTCACAGAAAGTTTCCCACCAATCTTTGACATGGGGAACAGCTTTGAGGAGCGCAAAAGTAATCTTTTCTCTATTCGAAAAGTTATGGACAGAGAAATACCCTTCTAGTAGATTCAACCACTTGTCTACAACATCTGCAACTATCTGACCTTCAAATATAGGAATATCGAAGTTTATTTGTACCTTGAAAAGGGCGGTGCCTCTGCTCGAAGAAGATGCGTCACCTATTGGTAGTCTCCGAAGGATTTGCATGAAATTATCCATCATCTCATTCCTCTGTTGTGTGAGGGCTTCGTCAATCAACAGTTTGAAAGGATCTCCTATCCCATCATCTTTCTTTTCTCCTTCCATGAGAGGTCACTTGGGTGTGCGAGAGATTTTGTCCTCAAGAGAAACAAACTCGAGACCCAAATCTTTGTACTTCGACCTCGTTGGGGACATGCATTAAGACGATAAGGAGTAGGCCAATCTAATACCACTGATCTAGATTTTATGAGCAGAATGAAATTACTATAGATTATTACCAAATGTTTAACACAGAATAACAGAGATACAGTAAAACTCGTTTTCTATTCAATAAGGAAATAAGATGAAACTGTAAAATGCAGCGGAAAACAAGCTTGCTGGAATGGTGGGGGATTATTTCTGAGAAGAGATGTGATGTCTGCACTCATTCGCAAGAAGATGATTACAATAAGGATCTCAAGGCATTTTTACAATAAACAGGAGTTTCAAAACCCCTAAACATCCAAAAACCTAACCCTAGGAGATGAAGCGCCAAAAGTCATGTGGGCCCCGTTTGGGTAAGTCAGTACATCAACTTCCTAGGGTCGTAACTTTTGCATACGATCTCCATTTTAGGCGTATGATAGCCCATTGGAAAGATCTATCCGAGGACTACAAAAGTTGCACAAAATTTCATGTTGAAATTTTTTTACTGCAACATACCCCAAAAAACATCGTTTAGGGCCTCAAAACGACTCTGGAAGTTCAGGACCCGAAAAACTGGTAAAAATAGTAAATTATCAAAATTGCTAGAAAGTTGTTTTGAGACAGCTGGAAAAGGTGGGTGGCCACCGATATCCAACTGGATAAGTAACTGAAATTAGGTAGTAGTTAGGTTTTTTGTTTTGGAGTATATGAGTAGTCGTGGGGAACCCTAAGGACCCTCTAAGATAAATAGAGTTTTTGTATGCCCAAATGAAGCTGCTATGAGTTAGTAGGAATTTTTTGAGTTTTTAAGTTATTTTTTTTATATTAGCTGTAGCCGTTTAGTTTTGAATGAATATAACAGAGGAAAATTGACCCAAATGCATAATATTGTTACTATTTGCAATTCTTTGTTATTGTGTTTTCATAAATGAATGAATCTCGTTATGAATGGAGGAAGCTGTGAATGTTAGTATAAGTTTCAATTGTTTCTCTTTTGTTGAGGGAGTGCAAGGTGTGCATACCGAACACAAGGAGTGCGTTGATGGAATCTTTTTCGATTTCGAAGCTCAGAAGAGATAGCATGAAACTTCCCCTTTGAAAGGTGTGCAAAGCTACTGCTACAAGGCATGCACAGTCACCCACAAGAACCAAGTCTTGTGTAAGAATCTGTTGCAAGGAGTGCACAGATCCAGAATTCGGCTAAGTGTCGAAGGGACTCTGTAAGAGTCAAAGGAGAAGAAGGCGAGAAATCTCAGAAGGGATAACGCCTTCCAGAAGCGCAGACGAGGTCTAAGAGACAGACTCATGGGAGGAACAAAGGTCGAAGCCTTTGATTACCTAGAAAATCTTCTAAGTCGAAAGAATTTGTAAACTCAAGAGGAGGAGTGACAGTGACTATCAGATTGAGCACGGTGAAGGATCTGGACCGTCGATTTGAGGCGAGCGGAATTCATGAAATCGAAATTCGGAAGGAAGAAGGGAGTTGTTCTCCCAAAATCGTGAAACGCTAACTCATAACTTGCGAAGAAGGGATCAGGACCATCAGATCATGAAGAGCATGGATCGTTGATCTGGGGCGAGTGGAGTTTGTGAAGTCGGAAGTCGGAAGGAAGGAGGGTGTTTCTCTCCAGAATTGCAAAACACGAATTCCCAATTTAAGAGAGAGGATCTAGATCATTGGAGGATGAGAAGCTTCAGACCGTTGATTTGAGGTGAACAAATATGGGAATTCGAACTTCAGAGGAAGGGAGGAGAACTACAACATGAGTTGCAGAGTGCCTTTTAGTTAGGCCTGTGGTCACGGGTACTGGTCACATGGAGGAAGCTTACACCTAGTGCTTATTCACGCAGGGATAGTTTTATAAAATGGACCTGTGGATTTGTTTTAAGGATCCCAGCAAGTAATCGAAGAGCTATTCTAGCTTTGTTTTGTGAATATCCGAGACTGGGAGGTCGACAGACCCTGTTGAGGTAGGGGCACTACATCAAGTGGTATCAGAACTATAATGTTTGCTTGCAGACATCAGGAAAATGAGAGGAGAGGAAATAACTTGAAGTTGTATTATGTGCATGAGAGATAGTCAACACAATGCCACCGAGGAGACAAGGGGGACCACCTTTAGCCAATCGGTTTGTAGAAAGGGAGATGCAAGAAATTCATGCAAGATTAGAGGCAATGGAAGCAGCGCAAAGAAGGGTACCTGATGTTGGAGACATCAATGATGCAGAGAGTGAAGAAGTAGAAGTAAAAGAAGCTGTAGGAGAGAATGTTGTCGAAGAACGCTTGCTGAGAGAAAWTGTCATATTGGGAGCTAGAGCCAAGATAGAGGTCCCAATGTACGAAGGTAATTTGTGTTACACATCAAAATTACTCAAATGGATAAGTKTCGCATATTCCTCTCAATTGTCGTAAGTGTCGCAACTTCCTTACAACATTCGCAAGTGTCGCAAGTTGGTTACAAGTGTCACAAATGTTGTCGAATCATACTGCCATGATGACGACACTAAGGAGACACTTAAAACATCTTATGTACTTGGTTTGAAGAAGGAGAACTGGTTCACTGGAGTCAAACAACTCTTAACACCTGAAAAGGGCTTCCAATCAAGAGTTTTGAGGGTGAACGCTCCCCTGAAACARCCTTAGGAGCGYTGGCGCTMCCCTATAAGGCCTYAGGGAGCRTTATAACGCTTCCTTACCCCTCTRCAGGAGMRCTGCCCACTTTTGAAGYKYTGGMRCTCCCCTTAAGCCTCTCTGGGAGCRTTCTAGCGCTCTGATGCCCCTTTTGAAGGAGCRCTCCCTAATCTGGGTCAGTTGTTAGCCCGGTGAGGAGAATAAGGAAAGGATTTTTCGAGATTAGGAGGTAGTTGTACTCAAATTCTTGGTTTCATCAACAGATCCCTGATCTAAGGAGGAGGTTCCCAACCTGTTCTAAACATAACTCAAGAGGTTAAGCTCCTCCCAACCTATATAAACAAGCTCTATGATGGTGGAAAGAGGGAAGAGAATTGCTAGCATGAAACCTATGATCTCGTAGGAAACACACAGTCAGCCAAAGGAGAAGTGATCAGTGAAGCTGTTGTCAGCCAAGTTGTGGATCTTTTGAGCAAGGGTTAGACGAAGGGGACTTGACGAAGCTGTCGCATTCGCATATACGATTGTAAGTACTGTTGTCGTTATTCTCATCAATATGACACGCTTGGCCTGTTTCTTTCTAGTTTGTGTCTGATGTTACATGAACTTATCATTAATTGATAGATCTGTTTTCAAGCTAATATCAATAGAGTAGGAAGTAGTCGTATCTTGTTTGTCTGCAGAACTCGGCGAGGAGCAAAGGATTGGAGCGCAACTCAGAGCGTGCAGGGACAAACGTCGATAAATAGGTACTTCTGTTATCCTTCCTTCTCATGTATTAGTTTAGATAGATTTGAAAGGAAGTCAGTGTCCACATTAAGCATTTTTCTGTCTAGGTTTAAGGTCAAGCTCTAGAGGTGATCTACCTGTCCGCAGGGAGATTTTCCTACAACAATTTGGATGTTGAAGAGCTGTTGGATTGGATACGATCCATGGACAAATATTTCAACTATGAATACGTTGATGAGGAGAAAAGGGTGATACATGTTGTCACTAGACTTAAAGGACATGCAACACTGTGGTGGGGTGAATTGCAAGCTAAGAGGAGAAGCAAAGGCAAATAGAAGATAAAGAACTGGGACAGAATGGTAGCCAAGATGAAGGCTAAATTCATGCCGAAAGATTATCAGATCAATCTGTTCAAGAAATTGCAAAACTTGAGATAGAAGGGTATGACAGTTAAAGAGTACACAGAGGATTTCTACAAGCTGAACATTAGAAATGGACAAAGAGAGAAAGATGAAGAAATAATTGTTAGGTATATAAATGGCCCGAGGTATGAAATCCAGGATGAGATCAACATGATGTCAGTGAGGCTAGTGAAGGATGTTTATCAGTTTTCACTAAAGGCAGAGAAGAAGTTGGCCAGAAAACAAAGCCAACGAGGCAGAGGTAGAATCTCAGCTCCAAACAAAGGCAAGGGAGTTTCCCATGACAAGGCACATAAATCCAAACACAAGACTGAGAACCCGCACAGTCACTCGGGAAGAGGAGGAAGTTCCCGAGGAAGACAGGGTGGTAGAAGAAGCTCTTCCAGAGGAAGAGGAAGAGGCAGATAAGGAGAAGTAGATGTTACACCTATGGAAAGGAAGGACATAAGTCTTGGGAATTTCCCGAGAGAAAGAAAGAAGGAGAAGGTGAAGCTCACATTTCATAAGCACAGAGGAGGAATGTTGAAGCAGAAGGAGCAGAGGATGGAACATCCCTGATGTTGAGAAAATTTCTCTTAAAACCAGAGGAAGAAGTCGAGAAGCTCATGCAGAGAAATAGCCTATTCAAGACAACTTGCAAGACTAAAGATAGAGTATTCAAGGTGATAATTGACAGTGGGAGCATCGATAACCTAGTATCCACAGAGATGGTGGATAAACTAGAGCTAGAGACGACTACACACCCAAAGCCATACAAAGTCTCATGGTTGCAGAAAGGACACTAGGTAATGGTTACTAAATAATTCTTGGTTGAATTTAAGATAGGAGGATATAGATATGAAATCCTATTTGATGTAATTCCCATGGATGTATGCCATATTTTGTTGGGAAGACCATGGCAGTTTAATAGGAATGTCATTCATGATGGGAGGAAGAATACATAAACCTTAGAGAAAAATGGTAGGACACACATGTTGTTGCCAATAGAGGAGAAGAAAGTGAAAGAGGAATCCATCATAGGCATACTTCTCATGAGCGGGAAGAAATTCCTAAAAGAGGCCAAGAAAGGACAAGAGATGCAGTTTGTTGTGGTGAGGAAACCTAGAGTTGTCCTTACAACTACTTCAATGGATGATTTTCCTGAAGAAGTTCGGAAATTGTTGGATAATTTTGTTGACATAGTGGTGGATGAGCTGCCTAACTCATTGCCACCCATCAAAAGTATCAACCATCATATTGATCTGATACTAGGAGCAAGTCTGCCAAACAAAGCAACATACAGGTTGTCACCTTGAGAGAATGAGGAGGTAAAGAACCATGTCTAGGAATTGTTAGACGATGGTTTGGTCAGAGAGAGCTTGAGTCCATGCGTAGTACCAACTATGTTGAGTCCAAATAAGGATGGACGATGGAGAATGTGTACAGAATCAAGAGCCATTAACAAGATCACCATCAGGTGTAGATTTCCTTTGCCAAGAATGGATGATTTAATGGACTGTTTAAGTGGAGGAAATTTCTTTTCTAAGATAGATTTGAAAAGTGGATATCACCAGATAAGAATGAGAGAAGGTGATGAGTGGAAGACAACCTTTAAGACAAATGAAGGTTTGTATGAGTGGATTGTCATGCCATTTGTCTTAACAAATGCCCCGAGTACTTTTATGAGGTTGATGAATGAAATACTGAAAGATTTCATTGACAAGTTTGTAGTTGTATATATGGATGATATATTGATCTTTAGCAAGACTAAAGAGGAGCATTTGAGACACCTGACACTAGTGATGAGGAGACTACAACATGAGAAGTTTTTGATAAAATTGAAGAAGTTGTCTTTTATGAAGATAGAGCTCATTTACTTGGGTTTTGTGAACTCTTCAAATGAACTGAAGATGGATCCAAAAAAGATGAGAGCAATCAAAGAATGTTTGTCACCAAGAAGCATGTTTAAGGTAAGAAGATTCCATGGATTAGCAAGTTTCTATAGGAAGTTCATCAGATATTTCAGTGGAATCTATGCACCAATGATGGATACAGTGAAGAAGAGGCATAAATCTTTTAAATGGATAGAGGAGGTCGAGAGGAGCTTCAATATACTGAAGAAGAAAATAACAGAACGCCCATTTCTGGTCTTACCTAATTTTGGAAAGACATTTCAGGTGAGATGTGATGCAAGTGGAGTTGCAATTGGAGAATTTTTGAGCCAAGATAATAGGCGTGTTCCCTAATTCAGTGAGAAGTTGAATGAGACTAAGAGGAAATACACCACATATGATAAGGATGTTTAGGCCATAATTCAATCCTTGAAGAAATGGAGGCATTACCTTGTCCCGCGGGAATTTGTCCTGTATAGCGATAACCAAGCTTTACAATTCATAACCAGACAAGAAAAATTGAATTAGAGGCATCAAAAGTGGATTGAGTTTATGCATAATTTTACTTTTGTCATAAAACATATTGTTGGGAATGCTAAAAACGTTGCTAATGCATTGAGCAGGAGATGATTGATTTTGTAGGAATTTCAGGTGAAGACCTTGGGGTTTGAACACCTTAAGGATATGTATTTTGATGATGCAGATTTCAAGGAAGCATATGAAGCATGTGCAAATCCCGTGTTGAGAGACAGGAGCCAGTGGGAAAAGTACATCATTCAAGAGGGGTTGTTGTTCAAAGGAAATCAGTTGTGCATAGCGAAATGCTCAATGATGGAAAACATTTTGAAAGAAAAGCATAGTGAGGGATTGGATGGACATTTCAGCCATGATAAAACATTTTCACAGTTGAGCAGTTCATACTATTGGCTACTATGAGTTAGTAGGAATTTTCTGAGTTTTTAAGTTATTGCTTTGATATTAGTTGTATCCATTTACTTTTGAATGAATAAAATAGAGGAAAAATGACCCAAATGCATAGTATTGTTACTGTTTGCAATTATCTATTATTGTGTTTTCATAAATGAATGAATTTCATTATGAATGGAGGAAACTGCGAATGTTAGTATAAGTTTCAATTGTTTCTCTTCTGTTGAGGGAGTGCAAGGGGTGCATACTGAATGCAAGGAGTGTGTTGATGAAATTTGTTTCGATTCCGAAGCTCAAAAGAGATAGCACAAAACTTCCCCTCTGCAAGGAGTGCAAGGTGATTGTTGCAAGATGTGCAGAGTCAACCGCAAGAACCAAATCTTGCGTAAGAATTTGTTGCAAGGAGTGCACAGATCCAAAATTTGGCTAAGTGTCGAAGGGACTTCGTAAGAGTCAAAGGAGAAGAAGGAAAGAAAACTCAGAAGGGATAATTCCTTCCAAAAGCGCAAACGAGGTCTAAGAGACAAACTCGTGGGAGGAACAAAGGTTGAAGCCTTTGATTACCTAGAAAATCTTCTAAGTTGAAAGAATTCGTAAACTTGAGAGGAGGAGTGGCAGTGACCATCATATTGAGCACGGTGAAGGATCTGGACCGTCGATTTGAGGTGAGCGGAATTGGTGAAATCAGAAGGAGGAAGGAGGAAGGGAACTATTCTCCCAAAATCGCGAAACGTGAAATCACGACTTGCGAAGAAGGGATCAAGACCATCAGATCATGGAGAGCATGGACCGTTGATCTAGGGTGAGCAGAGTTCGTGAAGTCATAAGTCAGAAGGAAGGAGGGTGTTTCTCTCCAAAATCACAAAACGCGAAGTCCAGATTCGTGAGAGAGGATTTGGACCATTGGAGCATGAGAAGCTTCATACCGTTGATCTGAGGTGAACAAAGTTGGGAATTTAGACTTTGGAGGAAGAGAGGAGAACTACACCATGAGTTGTGAAGCACCTTTTAGTTAGGCATGTGGTCATGGGTAGTGGTCACATGGAAGAAGCTTACGCCTGGTGCTTGTTCGCGCGGGTGGAGTTTCAGAAATGGGACCTGTGGATTTGTTTTGAGGATCCCAGCAAGGAAATCGAAGAGCTATTCCAACTCTATTTTGTGAAGATCCGACACCGGGAGGTCAACAGACCCTACTAAGGTAGGGGCACTACATCAATCCTTTTTACAATAAACAAGAATGTCAAAAACCCTAGACATCCAAAAACCTAACCCTAGGAGATGAAGCTCCAAAAGTCATGTGGGCCTCGTTTAGGTAAGTTAGTACATCAACTTTCCAGGTCGTAATTTTTTCATACGATCTTCATTTTAGGCACATGATAGCCCATTGGAAATGTCTATCCGAGGACTACAGATTTTTCACTTTTTAATGTGGCAAGCCCTAAAAACGTTGTTTAGGGCCCCAAAATGGCCCCGCAAGTCAAGGACCCGAAAACTAGGAAAAAAAACTGTCAAACTAGAAAATTGCTAAAATGAACCAGTTGGAATAGGTGGGAGGCCACCGACATCTATCTGGATCAATTCTCCCCCCATAGGAAGCAATGGTATCCATTGTGTTGAGTTCCCCCATGAGATGAGGAAATTTATGTTGAATTTGGCCTCAGGTGAGCCACTTGCCTTGGTGCGGGAGTTTCCCTGCTTTGACAACTCGATAAAGTTGGATCCTTTGCTATCAGGTTCCCTTGATCTGTGTGTCCACAATCTAATCATTGGATGCTTGTTGCATGCAACCAGGGTTGAGCTCTGTTGGTTTCAACTTCTCTGTTATCTTTGAGGTGACCAATAATGGTGGGAAGTATGGATGAATGAGAGCCACGTTGAAGACTGGGTGGAGGCCAAGGAAAGGAGGAATGTTGAGCACAAAAGCATTGTCACCCACAACCTTGGTGATGATGTATGGCCCATACTAGAGTGGGTGAAGCTTTCGATGGGGCCTTGTAAGGCATTATTTCTGCAAGTGCAACCAAACTTTGTTGCCCACCTGAAAAATTATGTGGCCCCCAGTGTTGATCATGGCACTGCTTATACTTGGCATTGTACTTCTATAAAATATCCTAAGCCTATTGGCAGATGTGATGGATCCTCTCAATGAACTGGGTGACTTTGTCATCTTCTGGTGGAGCAGGAGATGAGTTAGTCAAGGTGTTCGCCAGGGATAGTGCAACCTCCATGGGGCCCAATGGTTGGAATCCCAACCCCACCTAAAAGGGGTTGTGTCTAGTTGATCTATGTAGGGATCATTTGTAGCTATGTTGGAAATACAGAAGACTCTCATCCCATGTGTGGGGGTGCTTGGAATTGTACAGGCACAGGATATGTACAATCATCTGATTGACCACATTAGTTTGGTCATCAATTTGGGAGTGGAAGGTAGTGGATTTGGTGAGCTTGGTATCCAGCAGTGACCATAGGCTCGACCAGAATGTGTTGAGGAACCAACTGTCCCTATTTGAGACAATGGTTTGTGGGATCCCAAGGTGTACCCAGACATGTTCAAAGAAGATCTTGGCAGTGGCCTTTGCAATGGTGTTCTTCTTGCATGCGGACATAATCGCCATCTTTGAAAAGTGATCAATAACCACAAAACCATAGTCATTGCCCCTCTTAGTGGATGTGAGGCCTAACATGTAGTCCATGGAGATGGATTCCCATGGCTTGTTTGGAGTAGGAAGAGGGATGTACAAGCCATGTTTCTTAGTGGTCAATTTGGAAATAACACAAGCAATGTAGGACCTGATATACTTGTTGACATCCTATCAAATTTTCGGCCAGTAGAAATGTTTCTGCATCACTGCCACTATATTTTCGACACCAAAGAATATTTCCACCCAACTGTAGTGAGCTTCCCAAATCGACTTTGCGCACTCACTTGATGGAACGCAGAGATGGCCCAAATGATACAACAATCCATCCTAAAGATGGAAATTAGTGACCATTGATCTTTCTCCCAATATTTGGTAGGTGGTGGAGATGTTAGGGTCTGTCTCATAGAGGTGGGGCCATCTAGAGGTCTCATGGTCGTAAGAATCTAGCACCGTGGTGAGTACCACGACTGGAGGTCGGCTGAGGCAATCAACAAATCGATTGGTACTTCTTGTTTTATACTTGATGTTGAGGAGGAACTGATGTAAGTATGTGGACCACTTTTGATGGCAGTCATTCTATAATTTTCCTTAGGTCTGCATGAACTATAGTGGCTTTTGATCGGTGTTGATGGTTGTATCCTTCCCCGGAATGTAATGTCTCCACTGGCGACAGGCTTTCACAATGGAGTAAATGTCTTTTTCACAAGTAGGGTACTTACGGACAACATCTGATAGTGTCTCACTATGATACGCCATGGGGTGATCATGTTTAGTGAGAATAGTTCCCACAACATAGTATGAAGCATATCTCTCTATTTCAAATGGATGTTGCAGGTCTGGTAATGAAAGTACTAGGGATAAGCACTTCTTCAATTCATTAAAGGTTTGTTATTGGGACAGGCCCTACACAAATTTTTCCTTACTGCCACCCTTGGTTACTTGGTTGAGGGCCCATGCGATATGAGAGAATACCAACACTAACTTGTGATAGAAATTGGCGAGGCCCAAGAAGCTCTGAAGCTCGGTTAGTGTGGTTGGAGCTATCTAGTCACGGATGACTTGGATCTTGGTTGGATCCACATGTGCACCATGTTGATCAAATATTTAGCCTAAGTAATGGACCATGTCCATGCTGAAGGAGCATTTATCCAAGTTTGCATATAGTTTCTGTTGTCACAGCGTGTGCAGAACCTTCTAAATATGTTGCAAGTGTTCCGCCCAAGTCTTGTTGTAGATGAGGATGTCATCCAGATACACCACTACAAAAGTATTGGTAAAAGGTCACAAGATATTATCCATCATCCTCATAAACGTTGTTGGAGCATTTGTCAAACTAAAGGGCATGACCAACCATTCAAAAAGACCTTATTTTGACTTAAAGGCAGTCTTCCATACATATGTATGTTCTATTTGGACCTGGTGGTAGCTAGACTTTAGATCAATCTTACTGAAGTATTTTTCCCCTGTGAGTTGATCAAGGAGGTCGTCAATTCAAGGAATCATGTACCGGTTCCAGACTGTGATTTTATTTAGGGCTCGATAATCAATGCAGAGTCGTCAGGTCTCATCTTTATGTAAGTATGTAAGTATTTGGACCACTTCTGGTGGCAGTGATTATGCAATTTTCCTTTGTTCTACATGAAATGTAGTGGCTTGTGATTGGTATGGATGATTGTCTCCTTCCCTAGAATGTAATGTCTCCACTGGCAGCAAGTTTTCACAATGGAGTATATTTCTTTGTAGTAAGTAGGATACTTATGGACAACATCTGATAGTGTCTCACTATGATATGCCATGGGGTGGTCGTGTTGAGTGAGAACGATTCCCATAATATAGTCTGACGCATTTGTCTCTATCTCAAAGTGATGATGCAGGTCCGGTAATGAAAGTACTGGGGATGAGCACAAATGATGCTTTAAGTCATCGAAGGCTCTTTGTTGGGACATGCACCACACAAACTTTTCCTTACTGCTACCCTTGGTTACTTGGTTGAGGGCCCATGCGATATGAGATAATCCCAACACGAACCTATGATAGAAATTGGTGAGGCCCAAGAAGCTTTGAAGCTCAATGAGTGTGGTTGGGGCTGGCTAGTCACAGATGACCTGGATCTTGGCTGAATCTACTTGCACACCAAGTTTATCAATGATCTATCCTAAGTAATGGACCTTGTCCATGTCGAAGGAGCATTTTTCCAATTTTTCATATAGTTTGTGTTGTCGCAGGGTGTGCAGAACCTACTGAATATGCTGCAAGTGTTTCGCCCAAGTCTTGGTGTAGATGAGAATTTCATCCAGACACACCACTACAAATGTATTGGTGAAAGGTCATAGGATATCATCCATCATCCTCATAGAAGTTGTTGTATCATTTTTCAAACCAAAGGGCATGACCAACCATTCAAAAAGACCTTCTTTTTACTTGAAGGCAATCTTCCATACATTTGTATGTTCTATTGGGACTTGGAGGTAGCTAGACTTCAGATCAATCTTACTGAAATATTTTCCCCCCATGACCTGATCAAGGAGGTCTTCGATTCAGGGAATCAGGTATCGGTTCCAGACTGTGATTTTATTCAAAGCCCGATAATCAATGCAGAGTCGCCAGGTCCCATCTTTCTTTTGCACCAGTACGATTGGGCTCCCACAAAGTGATGATATGGGATGGATGTGCCCCTTTTAGAGTAGTTATTCGATCTGCCTCTTGATCTCATTGTTTTCTACTAGACAGCGACGGTAGACCAACCCATTGGGTAGCGATGCGCTTGGGGTTAGATCGATGGGATGCTTGACCTGACAATGCAGAGGTACCTCGATAGGAGAGGAGAAGATATATGAGTATTCTTCCATGACCTTATCCACTTTCTTCTGTTTTGTGGATAAATCATCCATGGAGGCCCTCAATGTCACTGTGATATTTCGCTTACTCTGAGAGAGAATCACGAAGAAGACAAATTTCCCGGTATGAGAGATGACCTTCCTGCATTTCTTGAGAGAGATCAAGGAAATAACACTAGGAGAGACTACTTAGGGTATCCTATACAATTTCCTATTCAAAGTAATATTAATACTACGAGGCCTAGACTCATATACAACATGACGTTTCCATAAATAAGGTTGTCCCAAAAGAACATTACAAACTTAGAGAGGAGAAACATCACACAATACCTTGTCTTTGAAGGGCTTCATGTTGTATGACAGTCGACATTGTTGGCTGACGCAGAGATCACTTCTTTAGTAGAGCCATCTAATGGTGTAGGGCTGAAAGTGTGGTGTTGTTAGCAGGGCCAACTGCTTGACAACCTTTGCTGAGATGAGGTTCTTCTGGCCTCCGCTATCAATGATGAAGTGCAATGGGGTGCCTTTTACACACATCTGTGAATGGAAAAGGCGCTCGCCTTCTTCTGTCTCATCTGGTTCACCA
>ML795138.1:166023-190080 GCA_009831015.1 Picea engelmannii
TAGTGGGTGTAACAAGGCTCCTGGAGAGAATCCTTCCAGTTGCTTTGTGCAGTTTTTCCTGTAACCTCAGTCTAGACTAGGATTCCTTTCCTTGGGTGGAGCTTAGTCCCATCTCGGGGGTGACCCACTACTGAGCGTGATGAGCAGTGTGGTCTAAGGCTGGGAGGTTCGTGGAAGGCATGCACATGGTTGGTGTAATTACCATGGTTTCAAGGATAAGTATCAGCTTATGCTTAATGTTATGTTTTGCATGCCTGTGTTGCTTATATGTATCATGTATTCAGTTGTGATTATGAATTATTGTTAATGACAGGGATTATTTATGTTAGCAGTAATCAAGTGCTTACTCTGAGTTAAATGTGTTTAATTTGATTTAAATCTCATGTTATTAATTAAGCATGAGAAGGATGTTGTTTCGCACAGTAGCGTTTGCCTGACCATTGGGATGACGACCGAGGGACGTTATAGTTATCGTAGGGTTCTCAAACATAGCTCACCCTATCACTTCCTTGCAAAGGAAGGAGGAAAATTTTCAGTGGACTAAAGAGTGTGAAAAAAGTTTCCAACTATTGAAGCAGTTGTTAACCAACACTCCAATCTTGAGGATTGCAGATCCAAATATGGATTTCGTGGTGTGCATAGATGCGTGTAAAGAAGGGTTGGGAGGATTTCTTAGTCAAAATGGATTTGTAATCTGTTATGAGTCCAGGAAACTGAAAGAGCATGAAAAGGATTATTCCACTCACGATTTGGAGCTGGCGGCAATCATTCACGCTTTGAGGAAATGGAGACATTACCTCATGGGAAGGAGGTTTGAACTCAGAATAGACCATAACGGTCTGAAATATTTGTTTGATCAGCCAACCTTAAACACTAGAAAAAGTAGGTGGCTGGAATTTATGCGTGAGTACGACTTTGAGATCAAGCATATCAAAGGAAAGGAGAATAAAGTGGCTGATGCACTCAGTAGGAGGGTGCATGAATTATATGCTATAGCCATTAGCATGTATCAGACTGATATTAAAAGCAGAATTCTGGAGGCTGCAAATGTAGATCTGCAGTACAGAGAATTGGTAGCCAAGCTACAACAGGGTAAGATGCCACAGGAGATGGAAATTTATAAATAAACTATAACGTCCTTTGGCCGTCATCCCAATGGCTGGGAAAATGCTACTGTGCGGAACAACAACCTTCTCATGCTTAATTAATAACATGAGATTTAAATAAAATTAAACACATTTAACTCAAAGTAAGCACTTGATTACTGCTAACACAAATAATCCTTGTCATTAACAATAATTCATATGCACAATAGAGTACATGATACATATAAGCAACACATGCATGCAAAACATAACATTAAGCATAATCTAACACTTATCTTTGAAACCATGGTAATTCCACCAACCACGTGCAGACCTTCCACGAACCTCCTAGCCTTAGACCACACTGCTCTTCATGCTCAGCAGTGGGTCACCCCTGAGTTGGGGCTAAGCTCCACACAAGGCAAGGAATCCTAGTCTAGATTGGGGTTACGGGGAAAACTGCACAGAGTAACCGGAAGGATTCTCTCCAGGAGCCTTCTTACGCCCACTACTCATAGACTCTCATTCCCCACATGCCTGGTCCACCCGAGAGTATACACCTTCAAAATCACAGTCCATTGGTGCTTCACCTCCCTCTCTGGGTCTCAGCAATAGGCCGGATCAGGAATTCTCAGAGCTCTGTAGTTGGTGTTGAAATCTCTCTGGGATAAAACCACTTCCCAGTAGACTCTCTCACCTGGAGAGAGATGCTCACCAGCCTGACAACCTGCCTCTTCAACTACGGGCCTGACAACCCACTTCTTCCACCGGTTTCTTCCCAATCCCAACAAGGTGAGGATAACAACAAGAACGACTGGTCAATTCCACTCAGGAAACACAGAAGGCAGCAACCCAAGATAGTTCGAGTACAAACTCGACTCTACAAGAGCGGATAGGCTGGGCTCACAGGATGCATAGGTAACACGGCTCAATCCATGAGTTTACCACTGATTTTAGGGTGCGTGACAAGGAATCAACGTAGAGGTCAAACATCGACTCAAATGGTTCAAACGGCAGGGTTTCCTTTGTGGTGCACGGGTAAGAAAATGAAGACACAGAGGGAAAATGTGTTTCGACGAGCATCACCGTGAACTCAGGCGGAGGATGATAGAATGACCGAACCCCCTCCATGACTGACTTCTGCAGTTTTTAACTGCATGTGCCTGGGTCGACACATGTCACCCATGAAGTTGCATGCACTTCCATAAGCATGTGTTCCTCCTCTTTCCAGGAACTTAGGATAAAAGTATATATTTCACATGGCTTTTGGAATAATATTAAAATATTATTCCCAGGGACTTAAGCCCCTAGGCTCAACACTTAGCCTCTCTTTCCCACCTTCCAGCCCCCAATCCCTTACCCATTATGTGGAAGCTTAGTCCCCCATCACTCATTCATCATGGTCGGTCTGCACGCAGAGGTGTTTATATTTTTATTAATGTTCTACATGATTACATACACAAAAGCAGGCTCTCGACCTTAACACTTAGGTTCTCCGGCCTAATAACACATAAGCCCACCAGCTTATATAAACTTGGCTCACCAGCCTATAAAACATAATTACAATTCATAATGCAATATTTATACTTCATAGACATGATTTACAATAGGGCTCGGCCTTGGGGACATTACAATCCCATCCCCTTACTTTTGCACTGTCCTCAGTGCAACTTTACATTGCATTTGCAAGCTTTTCAAAATTTTCAAAAAGATGTGGGTACTCTGCTCGCATAACATCTTCATGCTTCCATGTCGCGTCCTTAGGACCGTATCAGGTCCACTGGACATTTACAAGCTCTATAGCTCAATTCCAGAGCTGTTTGTTTTTCCTGTCCAATATGCACACAAGATGCACTTGCAGGACACCTTCTTGTTCCACCTGAATCACATTCCAATCGATAACATGATTAGCATCCGGTATATATTTCTTAAGCAATGAAACATGAAATACATTATGTACAGTCATAGATGCAGGTAATGTAAGCATATATGCAACTGGCCCAATACTATATGTGTTATAATATAACACTTATTATAACACATATAGTATATGTGTTATAATATAACACTTATACTATATGTTTTATAATATAACACATATACTATATGTGTTATATTATAACACATATACTATATGTGTTATAATAACAGGCCTAGGTTGGACCATTCCTTGTCCAATCTAATTAAAAAATCCATCTTGAAATAACTAGTCTAACTCTTGCGAGTCTGCATCAAAGTGTATAGAGAATCTTGGCATTCTAGGATCCTTGTTCCAATTATTTCTCCCTCAATTACCTCTACCATGGCTACCTCTGCTGAAAAACCTCATTCTTGTATGCATATAATATATGTGTGTTATATTATAATTCATATAATGTATGTGTTATATTATAACACACACACACACACACACACACATATATATATATATATATTATAACACATTTACTATATGTGAGTGTATGTGTTATAATATAACACATATAGTATATGTGTTATATTATAACACATACACTATATGTGTTATAATATAACACATATAGTGTATGTGTTATAATACAAATAGTGTATGTGTTATATTATAACACATACACTATATGTGTTATATTATAACACATATATTATTTGTGGTATATTATAACACATATAGTATTTGTGTTATGTGTTATATAACACAAATAATATATGTGTTATAATATAACACAAATAATATATGTGTTATAATATAACACATACACTATATGTGTTATATTATAACACATATATTATTTGTGTTATATAACACAAATACTATATGTGTTATAATATAACACAAATAATATATGTGTTATAATATAACACATACACTATATGTGTTATAATATAACACATATACTATATGTGTTATATTATAACATATATAGTATAAGTGTTATAACACAAATAGTATATGTATTATATTATAATATATGTGTTATATTATAAGACATATACTATATGTCTTATAATATAACACTTAGAGTATATGTGTTATAATATAACACATATATTATATGTAATATGTATGTAATATACTATATGTTTTATACTATAAAATTTATAGTATAAGTATAACACTTATACTATATTATAACACATATATTATATGTGTTATAATATAACATTTATACTATATACACTTTGATGCAGATTCGCAAGAGTTAGGCCAACTATTTCAAGCTAGATTTTTTAATTGGATTGGACAAGGAGTGGTCCAACCTATGTTTGTTATTATAACACATATAATATATGTGTTATATTATAACACATATAACACATTTAGTATAAGTGTTAAAATATAACAATTATACTATATGTGTTATATGTGTTATAATAACAGGTCTAGGTTGGACCACTCCTTGTCCAATCCAATTAAAAAATCCTACTTGAAATAGTTGGTCTAACTCTTGCAAGTCTGCATCAAAGTGTATGGAGAATCTTGGCCTTCTAGGGCCTCTGTTCCAATTATTTCTCCCTCGGTTACCTCTGCCATGGCTACCTCTGCTAAAAAATCTCATTCTTGTATGCATAATTGATTAGAAAATAGTTTCTTTAACAACCATACATGACAACCCTTTTAAAATATGAAATAAAATTTGGCTCAACAACATATCAGACTCATGTAATTCAATCCATACAAATTGTTTAATAGTTTTCAATGAGTAGGGGGTGAACAAAGGTTTTGGGATATGCGAGGGGTTGTATTGAGCGAAAAATGTTAAAATGAGGGGAAGAAGATCATGATTGCTTCTCACATGCAACAACAATCAACTGCAATGCAAACCAAAGAATATATCATTGTAATTCATCTCCGCGACCTTAAAATGTTACAATACAGATTTTCCCTTAACTGTAATTAAATTTTAGGAACATGGAGTGGATAATGAATGTGGGAAGGCGAGGGGATTGTAATTAGCGAAAAATGAAATAATGGTAGGGGAAAAGAGTGGATATTGTTCGAAAAATTAATCAAGTAATCCATAAAACAATTATGTACTTAAAACCACTATCCCATCACCAATAACAATTACTGTGGTTAATTTAGTCATTACTGTGTGTTAAACTTGCTCACTGTACACATTTAAATATTGAACACTTTTAATTAACACAGTGTTATCATACTCAAAAACAATATGCCTTCTAAACAACCTGTATAAGAATTATGTTTCCTCTCACTTCTTCCATTTCATATTTAAAACAAATTCCAATGAATACACAGTCATTTGTTTCAACTATGTTCAGCATCAAAACCATCAACCATTGTCCATAAATTACTTCCTCAAATCAAACACATACACAAGTTCTTTTAAAATCGTACTCGATTCCATTCCTCTAGTCAATTTAACATTTAAATTGCAATGAAACCATACTATTATAGAACCCGTGCCCATATCTGATGGTGCAATCAAATGATATGATGCACGATATCCATAAACATACACAGTGGACAACCAAGTTACAACTATCAATCATTTAAATTTCAATGATCTCGATCAGGCAATTTAAGCACATAGTAACAACAACCATCATTTCAACTTATACCATGTTGTTGGAAACAAACAGACCAATGCATAACACAAGAAGCATCGTTGTGACTTAATCAAACCATAAAATAATGTTGAGTTATCAATCCAACAAAAAGAGGCATCGACTGTATGCCCAATTCCATTTATTAAATCAACCAATTAAACCATGTCGAGCTATCAATTCAACTATGATAATAAATAATGCAATGACTATATACCAATAATAAAAACCACTGTCAATGTTATTCACAGAGATGAGCCAATAATCAACTACTGTCGACGCTCCTCCACCAACTCATAATAGTCAAAAATATACCCAATAGGATATAACTGGCTCAATTTATCACAATCGGGCTCAGAATAATCAAAGGTTCGCTCGATGGAACCAACAAAGGGAGACTAGAGTCGACCATATCAACAACATGTGAGAAGCCTTCGAGAGAGCATGGTGGGCATACATGAATTATAACCCTTAACTTGTATGATAGGGTGACAAACCGACCTCAAGAAGGAGAGACTATGCATAGAGGAGCAAAGGTTCCTTATTGGCCAGTAAACAACACCAAGAATACGTAGGTGATCCGAAATTGGATTCAGAAGCCTGTCAGGGCATGAAAAATGCTCAAAAATGAAAGTGCTCAGAATCTGACGAAACCAAAACCATTGCGTCCGGCTCGTCTTCCTGATTCTGGTGGTATAATTTTTATGTTAAACGGAGTCCGTATGAAGAAGATATCGCATTCTGTCCGCCAAGCCAAACATGTAAAATTTTGGACGCTGACTGTACATGTCCGTACAGTCCGTACGACTCACATGTGGCAGTGACGTGGCATGATGGTACGATGATGTGGTATCTGAGTTGGAACCTGATGACATGGCGAGTTTTGATTGGTTGACTGTGGACGAGTAATGTTGTGACACGTGGCATCCAATTGGGCAAATATTAGGGCGCCACGTGGCCCAATGAAGGGCTGCCACGTGGCACCCATTTACTGGTTGATTGGTTTAATATTTGGTTTGTAAAATTTATATGGAGGCCGTGGGGTTCGACCCTCGGACCTCTCCTCCGGTCATATGTTTTATCAAAGTCCAACTTACCAATGCGCCCGCCGGTGGTTCTTATTATATATTCGGCAGACATTATATTTAACTTTGATTTAAGTGTTGGTTGGAGGGGGGGAAAGGGCCAGGGCTTAGCCCCAGCCCTCGGCGCCTAACATGTGACCCCACCATACCATCGGGAGCGCGGGGAACCATTTGAATGCGTGTTTTATATGGTTACAAATGGTTATATGTGTGGGAAGTTACAACCAAAAGGTCGTGGTTCTATTGGAACTTACCATGACCGAGTGTTAACGTGATTTGGGGCCAGCGCTTAGCCCTTTGGGCTAGCGCTTGGCCCTATGAACTCATACGATCATGCAAAAGGGGCGCGTGCCCAGCCTTGGGGGGCTAAAAGCCCGTTTTAAAACTATAATATAGTTTCCAAGTGGGTTTTCCAATTGATTTATGGTTTTAATTAAATGTTTAAGCCATTTTTAATGTAATTAACTCATTTTTGGGAGTTATTGGGCATTTTTAGAACCTAAATTCATGGAGGAAGTTGGAGAGGGAAAACTAGCTCCCCCACTATTTAACCAAGGCCATTTTGAGGCCATGGGGACAGCTTTTGAGAGCATTCAGAGCAGAGATGCTGAGGCAAAGCCAAGTCAAAGCCAATTTGAGGTAGGGAAGCTGTTGAGGAGGAGATGTTGTCGGACGATTTCTGAGAGCTTGGGACATCCGTTTCAGGTGTTGTTTTTTGTGCAAGATTCTAGAGATCTGGGCGAACATGACCAGATCAGTCTAGAAGCCATTCAACATTTTAAAGATGTACTGTTAAGCTTTCGAACAGAAATAAAGAAGCCTCCCTCACAGAGAAAAGGCCCGGAGACGTAGGCAAAGTTGTGCCGAACTCCGTTATCAACCTGTGCATTATGGTTTGTTGTTTTTCATTGCATTTCAGATCTGAAAATATGTTAATGGATGTATAAATCATTTTCTTTTCTCGTTCTTTCATTAAGTTTCCCAATGGTTAATAAATGCATGCAAATAAAAACTCAACCATAAGTCATTTCGAAAAATCCTGACGGATCAGTAGGGCATAACCCTCATGGTTTTCCCCAAAAGAAAACCGAATAATGTTGATATAAAAGAAGAGCCATGAAATAGAAACCAACCCTAAAGAAATCCTCTTGGCATAATAGCCACCATAACCAACTGTGTAGATACCAATAACATAAAATGATCCCATGACTAGGTGGAGAATGATATGCAATGACCCAAAGGGGGTTCAAAAATCACACAACAACCCCATAACAACAACTATGACCGGGTCTTCAACCATCCAATCTTCCATTTGCAATGAATAACACACAAACAACCATTCCAGAGAAACACCAGAGTTCACACAGTTTCCAGACTCAAGAAAAGCACAGACTAATACATCATCGAACCAACATCTCTTTCATAACAGAGAAAATTCATGGCTGGGGAAAAAAACATACATGTAATTAGATTGCCTTAAAAATACGAGCTTGGTCGAGCAGTTCCTTCCTCGCCTGAATATTATAGCTCAACCACAGTGAAAAATAATTGAACAATAACCAAGATAGGGTGACAACCAATGGGGGAGATATGGAGTGACGTGCAGTAAATGCACATTGCTTCCATCCTCTACTCATTCAATTACATAGTACATGCCATCCAACCATCAATTAATCCATGCATCGAAACTAACATCCATTGCTTTCCAAATGTGCCACCCGATATCACATTAACCATTGTCATACATACCATAACACATCAAATGTGCCTTCATATAACTCAATACATCGTATAGCCACTAACATTGCTAGTTAGGACTAACATCAACCTTTTTAAATTTCAAATGCATATAGTGTAGCATAGTATAGAATAGTTTAGTTTCTTCTCCTTAGATTTTCATAGGTCTCTTTTTTATTGCTCTTGTTTCTTGTTATTACTAACATGTGTCTTGTACAGGTACAACAAGTGATGAATCAAGGCACTAATAGAAATTCCATGAGTGTGAATATAATCCATTCATACATACAATTTGAAGCTTAGAGTAACGAAACCCACACATAGCATGCATTATCCAACTTCCATTATGTCGCAAATAAAACCAATATTTCATCATCAATCATGTAGAACCCTATAAGCAGTGTCAAACAATAGCATAAATATCAAATAAGAACCTAATCTGATCCTCCAATATACAAGGGGGTCCCACCTACTAGTATTATATATATCATTAGCTTATAAATAATAGGCTTTAGCAATACTTTGCGGGCAAAATCCTTGTTGCGATTTTAATCGTCAACAAACTGGCGACTCCACAGGGAAATTTTTTTTCAACAGATTTAGAACTCAGAACACATGGTTTCATAGACCAAGAACATCAGATCAAGAAGATATAACCAGGAAGATTATGAAATAGGGGGAAGTTAGCAGATTTAATGGAAAAATGACTGGAAATTTTGGAATAACTCATGAAAAATGTTAAGTATGAGGGGTGTTATCCCTGTATGCATAATCATTCAACTGGAACCTTATCTTTACTTCAAGAAGAAAATTTTATGGACTTTCTCTTTTAAATTCTCAAATGGATGAAGAAATGGAAAGCAGAAGCAGGAGATAACCAATTTCTTTATAAGACATCAATGAAAGAAGATAACAAATTCAAGTGCTTTCAGGGGGAACATCATAACAACTGTGTAAACTTGATTGTTATTGACTAGCAATATCTTACAGGAGTGTAAATGTGGCAGAGATGATCCAACATCTTATTCTTGACCAAAATCAACTAAAAGATGAAAAAGCAATAAAAATCATGACAGAATTAAATTTGCAAAATTTAAAATAGCAGAAATAAAAATGACAGAAATGTAAAAGAAGTAGGAAATTATTAAAAACTGAAAGCAGAAATCAAACTACTGTAAAAGAAGAAATGAAAAACAGTGGAAAAATGAAAACAAAGCTACTCTACTAAAATACAGAAAATCCAAACAGCATTAAAAAATTTCAAGTTGGTTCCACGTAATGTTTCAAGTGAGAACCTTTAGTGTTGTAGGAGAACAATCACTCCTGTAAATATTTTATAATGTAAGAGTTAGTACACAAGATAAAATCGATTTTGAAAGGACCCAGCCATAAATTTCAAAATTTTGAGACCATTGATAGTCCTTTAACATACACAATTAGATCATCAAGATTGATATGAATAACTTCATCAATCAATTCATCAAGAGTCATTTGTCTAGGTCTTTTAAAAGTGGCACTTGCAACAAATAAGCTAGAAGGCATACGTTCGTAAATCAAGGTACCCCAACGAGTAATAAAGGTGGTTTTATATTTATCTTCCCTTTTTACCTTGATTTGGTTGTAACCAAAAAAACCGTCAAGTAAGGACATCATCTGTGACCTTACAACTTGTTGCATAATCATTTCCATATCAGTGGGAGGGAAGGGATATTTTATAATAGCCTGATTGAATGTGAGAAAATTACTGCAGAAGCTAATATGATAAGTGACTTTTAGAACAAGAACCAATTTGGAAACCCATTCAGGGTACTTAACCGGAAAGGTGATTCTAGCCTTCAAGAAATTTTCCAACTTCCTTCGAATAGTTGCTTGCAATAAAGGGTTGACAGGTCTTTGTTTTTTCCTACCTAGTTTTATGCCTTCCTTGATGGGGATGGCATGTTGTATACGAACAGGAACAAAACCACGAAGATCCTCATGAGACCAAGAAAAAACATCTTGAAATTCACCAAGTAGCTTGGAAAACTTCATTTCCTTCCCATCAGAACATCGGACACCTATTTTAACATTCTTTGGAGACTTGGGTGTCCCAATGTTCAAGGAGATGGTTTCACTCACCTTCCTTTTTGACTCCTCTTCTTTATTTCTCTCTTCATTGCCTACATTAGTTGATGAAAACAAACTCTCTAGAGGAGTCAAGCCTTTAGGAATCTTGTTATCTTCTATGGATATGATTTCCTTGGGCTTATAGGGTTCATTTTGAATGAAATCACATATGATCTCATCGCTAGGGAAGACCTACCAAGATTCTATATTTTTAGGGATATGTGGATGATATAGAGATTGAAAAGTACAATCATGTCTATGTGGTAGAATTTGTTGATTAGGAGAGGCTGTAAAAACAACTAATCGATCAGCCATTGAGTTCAATTCCCTCTTAACATGAGTGATGTTGAAAGATAATAGGTTCGAGATAAGTTCTCAAACAGTTTGGGTATATTGTTTCATCAACTTGTTTCTAGGAGAGTATATCTTACGTACAAGGTTCATAACAAGCTCAGAATCTCCAAAAACTGAAAGGTGACCATAGCCAAGATTATAGGCGTTTTCAATGTCTAATAATAAAGCTTTGAATTCAATGACATTGTTTGTGCAAGAAAACTCCAACCTGTAAGAAAAATTATGAATCTTCCCAACATGAGAGTATAAGATTATGCTAGCTTTGTTACCTTCACTAGAGCACGAACCATCGAAGTGCATGTGCCACATACCATCATCTCAATCAATATGTTCCAAGCAGACATTATCTTCCTCAACAAAGATGGAATAATTCCCTAGGTCCTCTTCGATATAGTTCACATTAGGTTGTGGAACACTTTCTATGTAAGGTGAAATTGTTCCCTCTCTAAGGACTATAATGTTTTTTCCATTCCGAGGAATGGATAAGTGTATCCACCCATCAAATCTTTCCAATCTCTTCCCAAGATGATTGAGTAATTGCTTACTGGCATGTCAATTACCTGAATGCTAAGGGTTGTCCTTATTTCACGGTGTGCACACAAAACTAAGGTCACATCTTTAATCTTGCATATAGTCATTTGTTGTATACTATTATAATAGAGCATGCTCCTCGTGTTTTCATTTGTACAAGACAAGCCTAGCTCTTCCATAATAATCTTTGACATCACACTTGGGCCTGAACTGCCATCAATGAGGCAACAATGGGCGATCTTATCGATAATCTTTACAGAAATATAAAAAGGGGGATTTTTTTACAGTGTATCTAAATTTATGTACACCTACTTTATTAACAGACGAATCCTCTTCATTCACCTCTTCAGAGAGGTTGGCTACAATAGAATCTTTTCCTTCCATGAATTTTTTTAGATTCCTTTGTTGTTCAGGGATGACAACCACGTCCAGTAGGGTAGCATCTGCTTTGATGTTTTCCAACTGATTCAAAATATTGTATTTGGAAGAGGGGAGAGGGGAAGTTTTTCCTTGACTGTCAGGAACCTTAGAAACCTGAACCATAACAGCTGGTGATGATGAGCTTGGGCTAGAAGAATTGCATGGAGGATCATATTTTCCTTTGGGAGCTCAGGGATTTGATTGTATAACTTAGTGAAATGCAAGTTGAAGGACTTGATAGTCTCACCATCCTTATAGGCGATGTTAATGTACTCCCTTAACTGCTCATCTGGTCTTTTAGAATGCCCATAGGTGGATTTGAACCAGTAAACTAATTCCTCCCAAATAGACTGAATCTTAGGAGAAAGGTCAAAGAAATTGTCCACAACCTTTCCTTCCAAGGAATTGATGAATAAGTGCATGCAAGTATCATTGTCATTTTCTCCTATGTTGTGAAAAGAATTATAAAATGCCACCAGGTGTTTGTTTGTAGTGACAATGTTATTTCTCAAAAACCTAGGGAGATTCTCTTTGAATTTAGGAAGTGGACGAGTAGCAGGTGCTAGGTTAAGAGGAGAGGACACATGTCACGGTGTGGTTGTGGCGTCTTCTTCAAACTAAAAAAGGCCATAATTTTTAATGACTTTGGTGGGATTTGTGGTAGATTGGACAAGGATATGGTGGCTATATAAGCTACCAATCACTGATGAAGCTGAAGACTAAGAGGAGGAAGCACTTCCAGTGTCACCAAATCCACCACTAGATGCCATCTTGTGGATGATAGGTGAGGGAGAGAAACATGAACTGGATGAATCAGACAAATTTCTCCTTAGAGAACTTTGTTGGGTTGATAACACAACATTCCTTCTTCCTATTTCAGCAATAGGATTAATTTCAGGTGATAAGTCTCTTCTTCTTCTAGAAACATGAGAGTCTAAGGACATGAAAGTAAGGCCAAAACTTAAGGAACAAGAAAGTTACTGTTGATTTCTACATTGTCTATGTCTAGGTTCCCAACGTTATTGGGCATTAATATCTCATTCAATTGTTTCCCATGAATGATTAATCTCATCACAAGTATTGGCAATGTCTAAAATGGTTTTAAACAAATTCAAAGCAATGTTGGTATGATCTTGAAGACCAGGCTCAATATTGGGTTGCCTTGCAACAGGCACAGTCATTAAGAAATAAAACAGTCAAAGAATCAATATAAAAAAATATAGATGTATTTGATGCTAATCAAGCATAAAAATTAACCAGAGAGATATTGAATATCTCCCCAGTATGGTCGCCAAATAAATGTTGAGGAAAATATATGAAATGATCTTACTCAAACATTTTCAGATCCTTCTTGGCTAAAGCAAGATAGGCGGGAATATCAGCCTATGTTTATAGCTATCAAAATTGATATTCTAATTCACAAGTATTGTTTACAAGTGCTTAGGCTATTTTTTTTATAAACAAAAGCTTGCTAAAAAAATCATTATTTATGTAATTTTCTGAATATATCAAATGTTGAAATAAAGATAGAGACAGATGTAAAGACACCAAGTCAATAATCAAAAGAGATGAGACATAAATAAATCCTTTATTTCATTCCAATTCATCAAAGAATCGTTCTTTTTACAAAATTTCCTGAGGAAATTTTGGACCAAAGTCAAACTTAGATGTCCTCGATGAAACACACAAAAGGACTTTTGACAGAAAATAAAAAATCTGAATTTGAATAGTTGGATCAGCTTGCCACAAATTGTTTCTCACTAGAATATGCACAATAGCGTTTGTCAGTCATGAAAACTAATTCAAAAATGGACAAGTCTACATAGATTATCAAAGATAGATCAACATCTCTGAAAAACAAGTGTCTGAATGATATAATTCATCCCTAAATCTTGCTATCTATAATAGGAACCTGCTATCATAAAAAAGAATTAGGATTCTAATGAATTAAGGAATGAATGAAAATTGAATTATCTCAACAAAAACTCAAAGAGCAAACCTTAGTATGCTTCTCCTTCTATTCTCCTCTTGTTCCTCCCTTTCCTTTTGCCTTTAATCACATTATAATTGGTTGAAGTATTTGAACTACTTCATTAGTTAAGTTAACAAAAAAGTCAACCAAATTTTTAGTTAAGGGGCAAAAGTAATAAATCATAATAAGGGTTTTTAAATAAATAATAACTAGTAGGTGGGACCCCTTGTGACTCCCTTTATATTTTAAGAATCATAACACAACTATTTAATTAAACAAAACATCCCTCCTTGTGACTCCCATCATCACACTCATATTTGACAATTTATCTCAATGATATTTAAAATTATTTTCAAAGTATATTACTCATATATCCAAAAATAGTGTGCTATCCAAAATTTCAAAAGTCAATTGTTCTCAACAATTAATAAATAAATAAATTCAAAATCTATATTTCCCACTCTGGGAGGCAATCTTTCCCTTGTTGTTGCTATCACCTTTTGATCTCTCTCAATTTTTCTTAGACTGTGTGGATACTTTAGGCCTAATCTCATTGATCACATGAGAGAAATCATCCCTCAAATGCATGCGGGAGAACACGAATTTATCAGAGTCATTGGAGGGTGAGGAAGGGACAACAATGGTTTTTCCTTTGTCAGGGGCATGGTGGGCCTCGGTTTTCAACCTTTTTCTCACATGGGAAGACTGAACTGATGAGTGGACATGGGCATCTTGGAAAATTTGATTGATAGGTGGTGGAGCAGGTAAAGACAAGTTAGGCCATCCATGATGTTGGGAGACTGTTGGGTGGACAATCAATTGCCATCTGTCATTTTCAAGAACTTCAGGTTGCAATGAGACATGAGAAGGCACGAGGATACCAGCGACCTGTGAATATTGGAAGGGAGGCCCTTCAATCTTAGGTTGGACCACTCCTTGCCCAATCCAATTAAAAAACCCATCTTGAAATAGTTGGCCTAACTCTTGTGAGTCTGCATCAAAGTGTATAGAGAGTCTTGGATTTCTAGGGCCCCTATTCCAATTAACTCTCCCTCGGTTACCTCTGCCATGTCTGTCTCTGCTGAAAAATCTCATTCGTGTATGCATAATTGATTAGAAAATAGTTTCTTTAACAACCATACATGACAACTCTTTTAAAATATGAAATAAAGTTTGGCTCAGCAACATATCAGACTCATGCAATTCAATCCATACAAATTGTTTAATAGTTGTCAATGAGCAGGGGGTGAACAAAGGTTATGGGCTATGAGAGGGGTTGTATTGAGCGAAAAATGTTAAAATGAGGGGGAGAAGATCATGATTTCTTCTCGTAGACAAAAACAATCAACTGTAATGTAAACCAAAGAATATATCACTGTAATTCATCTATGAGACCTTAAATTGTTACAATACAGAGTTTCCCTTAACTGTAATTAAATTTTAGGAACAGGGAGTGGATAATGAATGTGGGAAGGAGAGGGTATTGTAATTAGAAAAAAATGAAATAATGGTAGGGAAAATGAGTGGATATTGTTCGAAAAATTAATTAAGTAATCCATAAAACAATTATGTACTTAAAACCACTATCCCGGTACCAATTAACAATTATTGTGGTTAATTTAGCTATTACTGTGTGTTAAACTTGTTCATTGTCCACCCCTAAATCTTGAACAGTTTTAATTAACACAGTGTTATCATACTCAAAAACAATATTCCTTCCAAACAACCTATATAAGAATTTGTTTTCCTCTCACTTCTTCCATTTAATATTTAAAACAAATTCCAATGAACACATAGTCATTTGTTTCAACTATGTTTAACATCAAAACTATCGACCACTGTTGACACAGAGCCCCTACCTCGATAGGGTTTGCTGACCTCCTGGTCTATGGATCTTCAAACTTCTGTGAGCTGAAATGGCTCCTCGGTTCCCACTGGAATCTTCAACAGATAAACCACTAGTCCTTTTACGAACTTTGCTCACGCGAGCAAGCACTAGGCGTAAAATGCCCCTACACGTGACCACGAGCTTGTCACCACACACCTAACCAAAAGGCGCTTCATGAATTTGTGCCTTGTGTCCTCCGAAGTCATCTCACCTCCCTTTCTCTAAAGTTCAAACTCTGAACTCAGCCATGTCAGATCGACAGTCCATGACTCCCCGCGATCCAATCCTCCAGATCCTTTCTTCGCGAATCGAGACTTCGCATCTCAGAACTTTAGAAGACACACCCTTCTCTTCTCCTGAATCCCAAACTCTCCTTCCCAATGAAAGGAATCTATGGTTAGATCTCTCCTCATATCAATGGTTCACTATCTCTTCTAAGCTTTCGAGTGTTAAATGAATATCGACCCTTATCCACCTTGCTACTCCACTAGATCCAACGACCCACGACTGTTATCACCACTTCTCTCCAGGGATATCTACCATTCGTCGAGGTTCTCAATGGTTCCTCGCCAAATGACTTGGCGTCTTTCCTTCTGAGCTTGTTTCCATGAGGTGAATTCAACCCTTGTCCTTCCTTCGAACTCTATCCTTCCTGAGCTTTATTCCTTCTACAAACTCAAGGATTCTAAGGAATCTTTCACGCACTCCTTGAGGAATTCACGATAACCTCTAGCTATCCAGAAAATCCAAACTCTGTGCCTACTTGTGACAGAATTTATTCAACCCTTCTCACTTGGGTTGGATAAGTCTAAGACTCTCCTAATCATGTGCACACCTTGCACGAATTTGTTCTATACTTGCACTTCTACTGGTATAAGTTAATGCTATCTCTCCTAAGATTTCTAAGATAAACTCGAAATCTATCAACGCACTCCTAGCGGACTTTCACTGCACTCCTTGCAGAAATTCATTCAGTAGATACATACAGGAACCAAAATAAACCAAACAATTGGATGAAAACAATCTTATATTAATTCAAGTGATTCTGTACATGGGTTTCAATAGCAACAGCTATCGGCTCATATTACTTCTACAACCTCTTTTCTCTATAATGACTCTCATATGCTCTCTCTTGCTCTACATCTATTACAATGATCATCATACAATACATCTGAGGTATTATTTTTTGGCTTTCCCTCATACAACCTTAAGATATATTATTGAAATTAAAGACCACTACCTACTTATCATTTATTACAATGAATGTCCACAACCGACAGATGAGAGCAATGCTTAAGATCTATATTACAATCCCCAAAGAAAATACATCATTTTAGATATTACATTAATGGTTCTTCTTTTGACATTCAAAAAAATTTCTTCAAAATGCACGCTGGCATATCCAGCTATCCACCACTTGATCTTGTTGGCGATGCTCCTGCGTTATACTCCTCTGGCTGAAAAATTCATGGACTCATATCCATGATCTCCTGCACCGATTGTTTATGTTTCTGAATATCGGCTTCGCTTTCCCAACCGGCATATTCAATTGGGTGTCCTTTCCACTTTACCAAGTATTCAAAATATGTCTTCCTTCGAGTCTTCTTTCCAACTCACTGATCAATGATCTTTTCCATCTACGACTTTTCATCCATAAGCATCTGTTTGACCCACTGAAATTCCCTTTGATTCTATACTCCATCTGCTCTATAAGGTTACAAATATGCTACGTTGAATATGGGTGATATGCCCACATCAACTAGCAATTCTATCTCATAGGCATTTGCCTCAAACTTCCTCAAAATTTTACACAGCCATATCTTCTTCATCTTCAGCTTATTATATGTTCCCCTTGGGAACTTTTCTTTTCTGAGATGTGCCAAAACTAAATCTCCCACTTCTAATTAGATTTCTCTTATGTGTTGATATGCTCTGCGCTTGTATTCCTGGCTAGAAATATGCAACCTCTGTTTAATCTTACTGTGGAGCTCATGCATCTCTGTTGCAAAATATTCCACTCCATCACTCCTGAGCTCACTCTTCTTTAAGTCTCTCAACTCAGATACTCCTCTTGGCTGCATTCCATACATTATCTGAAACAAGCTTTGTTCGGTGCTCCTATTAGGTGAGTCATTATATGAAAATTCCTCTTGTGACAGAATCTGATCCCACTGACTATGATGTTCAGTTACTAAACTCCTCAATAAGTCCCCCAAAATTTGATTTACTACCTCATTCTTTCCATCAGTCTAAGGGTGATATGCTGAGCTAAAAGATAGTTTTTTCCCCAACCTCTTCCATAGGGTTCTACATAAATTACCAACAAATTTGGTATCTCTGTCTAAAACAATACTCTTAGGTAACCCATGAAGTCGAACAATTTATTTGAAAAACAGATTTTCAATGTGTGTTGCATCATTGGTTTTCTGACATGGAATGCAATGTTCCATTTTGGAAAATCTATCGACTACCACGAATATGGAATCACAACCTCTCTGTGTCCTCGTCATTCCTAACACAAAATCCATGCTTACCGCATCCCACAACCTCTCTGGTATTGGAAATGGTTGATACAACCCAGTGTTCTGTCTTTTCCCCTTTGCATGCTGGTAGATTCTACATCTGTTCACAAATTTTCTGATATCCATCCTCATTCCTGGATAATAATATAAACTGTTCAGTTGCACAAATGTTTTATCATGGCCAAAGTGTCCAACTAATCCTCCACTCTTTTTTTCCTTTAAAGGGTTTTCTCTCATAGAACATTTTGGGATACACAACTGATTTCCTCTGAACAAGAGTCCATCCTGAATCAAGTATTCAATCCATTGGCTTTTGTCTCTCAGAACAAGATTCTCACATGCTTCATAAGCATCTTTAAAATATGAATCATCCATGTACATTTCCTTAAGGTTTTCAAAACCTAAGGTCTGCACTCGAAACTCATGCAGAATCAAACATCTCCTACTCAATATATCAACAACCTTGTTAGCATTTCCAGAAATGTGCTTTATAAAAAAATTAAAGTTTTGCATAAACTCAACCCATTTTGCATGTTTTTGGTTCAATTTTTCCTATCTAGTTATAAATTGTAAGGCTTGGTTGTCTCTATACAAAATAAACTCTTTTGGAACAAGGTAATGCCTCCATTTCTTCAACGGTTGTATGACTGCATAAAACTCTTTATCATAAGTGGAGTAATTTCTTTTGGCCTCATTCATTTTTTCACTGAAGTATGCAACTGGTCTATTGTCTTGAATTAATATTGCTCCAATCACAAATCCACTTACATCACATATCACTTGAAATGTCTTGCTGAAATATGGTAGAATCAGAACTAGTTGTCCAATGATCTTTTCTTTTAACAACTTGAAACTTTTCTCTTCTTCCTATGTCCAATGAAAATATTTATGTCTTTTCTTGACCGTGTCCATCATTGGCGCACAAATTCCACTAAAATTTCTGATGAACTTCCTGTAAAACCTGGGTAATCCATGGAAGTTTCTGACTTCAAAGATATTCCTTGGCGATGGACACTCTTTGATTTATTTTACCTTCTCTGGATCCATATTCAACTCATTTGAAGAGATCACAAACCCCAAATAAATGAGTTTCGTCTTCATGAAAGATGACTTCTTCAGATTTATCGGCAATTTCTCTTGTTGCAACCTCCTCATCACTAAAGTTAAATTATTCAAATCTTCTTCCTCGGTCTTACTAAAGATCAATATATCATCAAGATACACAATTACAAACTTACCAATGAAATCTTTCAAGACTTCATTCATCAACCTCTTTAAAGTGCTTGGTGCATTTGTCAAGCCAAATGGCATGACAAGCCATTCATACAACCCTTCATTTGTTTTGAATGTTGTCTTCCATTCATCACCTTCTCTCATCCTAATATGGTGATATCCACTCTTTAAATCAATTTTTGAAAAAAACTTTTCTCCACTCAAGCAATCCATCAAGTCATCCATTCTGGGTAAAGGAAATCTATACCTAACAGTGATTTTGTTTATATCCCTCGAGTCTGTACACATTATCCATCTTCCATTCTTTTTTGGACTTAACTCTGTTGGTGCAATGCATGGACTCAAGATTTTTCTAATCAACCCTTTGTCCATTGAATCATGGACTTGCTTCTTGACTTCTTCATTCTCCTACGGTGTCAATCTGTACGTTGCTTTGATTGGTAAGCTTGCTCCTAATATAAGGTCAATGTGATGGCTTATACTTCTGATGGGCGGAAATGAACAAGGAAAATTGTCCACCACTATATCAACGAAATTCTCCAGCAATTCTTGAAATTCCTCAAGTAGATCATCTATCGAGGTACTGGTCAAGGAAACTCTAGGTTTTCTCACCACAACAAACTGCATTTCTTGATCTTTCTTGACTTCATCTAGAAGTTCCTTCCCACTCATGAGAAGTATAGTATTGCTTGCTTCTGTATTCACCTTCTTGTCTTCAATTGGAAACAGCATATGCATCCTACCATTCTTCTCCAATGTGTAAGTGTTCTTTCTTCCGTCATGAATAAAATTTCTGTCATATTTCCAAGGCCTCCCCAACAAAAGATGACAGTCATCCATGGGAATTACATCACATAAAATCTGATCTCTATAACCCCCTATCTTAAATTCAACTAAACATTGTTGAGTGGTTGTTACCTGATGTCCTTTTTGCAACCACGAAACTTTATATGGGCTTGGATGTGCAACCGTCTCCAATTCCAGCTTCTCCACCATCTTCGTGGATACTAAATTATTCGTGCTTCCACTGTCAACTATCACATTGCATACCCTGTCTTTGGTTTTGCAAGCAGTCCTAAACAAATTGTTCCTCTGGACTGGATTCTCCATCTCTTTCTCTAGTTTCAATAGAATTTTCATCATCATCAAGGATCTTCCACCTTCTACATCTTCTACCTCAACATTTCTCCTTTGCGCTTCTCAAATGTGAGCTTCATCTCCTCCATCCCTTTTTATATCAAGACATTACCAAGACTTGTGTCCTATCCTTCCACAGACAAAACACTTTACTTCACCTCCTATGCCTCTTCCTCTTCCTCTTGCTCGAGGAAAGGTGTTCCTATCGGCATTTGTCTTCTTTGTGAACTTCATCCCCTTTCTGGGTGGTTATGAGGCTTCTTTTCTTCATCCTTGGGATTTTGTACTCTATCCTAGGCAATTTCTTTTCCTTTTCTCTGAATTCCACCTCTGCCCCTTTGACCTTTCATCCTGGCCAACTTCTCTTCTTCCTTTAGAGCAAACTGATAAGAATATTCCACATTTCTGATGGTCACCATGCTCATCTCGTCCTGAATCTCATATCTCAGGCCATTCATATATCTGACGACCTTTTCATCATCACTCTCACAATGACTAGCTCTGATGTTTAACCTAT
This sequence comes from Picea engelmannii, assembly GCA_009831015.1. Classification (NCBI taxonomy): domain Eukaryota; kingdom Viridiplantae; phylum Streptophyta; class Pinopsida; order Pinales; family Pinaceae; genus Picea; species Picea engelmannii. Next base: position 187,156 of record ML795138.1, read on the forward strand.
AAAACTCCTCTGTGTACTCCTTTACTATCATCCCTTTCTATCTCAAATTCTGCATTCTTCAAAATAGATTGATTTGATAATCTCTAGGTATGAATTTGGCTTTCATCTTAGCTACCATTCAATCCCAAATTTTAATTTTTTGTTTACCTTTACAATGTCTGTCAGCCTGCAGTTCATCCCACCACAGTGCTGCATGCCTGTTCAATCTAGTGACAACGTTCTTTACTTTCTTATCTTCTTCGACATATTCATAGTCGAAGTATTTATCTAGAGCCCTAAACTAATCTAGAAGCTCCTCAGCATCCAAGTTTCCTTCATACATCAGGATGTCCAACTTTTCTCTAGCACCCATTCTTGCAACAAATTTTAGCAAACGTTCCTCTACAGCATCTTCGGCTACAGCTTCTTCTTCTCCTTCATTATTGCTTTCATCCTCACTGATATCTCCAGTATCAATTGTTTGTCTCTGTGTTGTCTCCATAGCATCTAATCAAGCACGAAGTTCTCTCATTTCCCTCTCCACGGTTAGATCAGGAAAATCTCTCTTTGGACGTCTCCTTGGCGGCATTGCTCCAATATTTCAACACAAAATTCAAATCACAAATGTCATTTGTCTTTTCTTTCTTACAAAAACCAATAGTTGTAAGATATGATACCACCTGATGCAGAGCCCCTACCTTGGCGGGGTCTACTGACCTCCCGGTCTATAAATTTTCAAACTTCTCTGAGCCGAAATGGCTCCTCAGTTCCCACTGGAACCTTCAACACATAAACAATGAGTCCTTTTACGAATTCTACCCATGTGAACAAGCACTAGGCGTAAAATTCTCCTACACATGACCACGGGCTTGTGACCACACACCTAACCAAAAGGTGCTTCGTGACTTCATGTCTCGCGTCCTCCGAAGTCAACTCACCTCCCTTTCTCCGAAGTTCGAAGTCTGAACTCCGAACTTCACCATGTTAGATCGATGGTCCATGGCTCCCTGCGATCCAATGCTCTAGATCCTTTCTTTGTGAGTCGATACTTCGCATCTCAGAAATTTAGAATACACTTCCTTCTCTTCTCCTGAATCCTGAACTCTTCTTTACAACGAAAGGAATCGACAGTCAGATCTCTCCTCAGATCAACAGTTCACTATCTCTTCTAAGATTTTGAGTGTTAAATGACTCTCAACCCTTATCCTCCTTTCTACTCCATTGGATCCAACGACCCACAGCTATTATCACCACTCCTCTTCAGGGATCTCTACCGTCCATCAAGTTTCTCTATGGTTCCTCGCCAAATGAATCGGTGTCTTTTCTTTTGAGCTTGTTTCTACGAGGTGACTTCAACCCTCATCCTTCCTTAGAACTCTATCCTTCCTGAGCTTTATTCCTTCTAAAAACTCAAGGATTCTAAGGAATATTGCACGCACTCCTTGCGGACTTCACGATAACCTCTAGCTATCCAGAAACTCCAAAATCTATGCCTACTTGCAACATAATTTATTCAACCCTTCTCACTTGAGTTGGATAAGTCTAAGACTCTCCTCAGACTGCACACACCTTGCACGCCTCTGTGCTATACTTTCACTTCTACTGGTATAAGTTAACACTATCTCTCCTGAGCTTTCTAGGATAAACTCAGAATCTATCAAAGCACTCTTGGCGTACTTTCACTACACTCGTCACAGGAATTCATTCAATAGATGCATACAGGAACCAAAATACACCAGAAAATTGGATCAAAACATTTTTATATTAATTCAAGTGCTTATGTACATGAGTTTCAATAGCAACAACTATATTCTCATCTGACTTCTACAACATCTCTGCTCTACAACGGCTCTCCTATGCTCTCTCTTTCTCTACAACAATTACAATGATCATCATACAATACATCCGAGGGAGCCTTCTTGGGATTTCCCTCCTACAACCTTAAGCTATCTTATCGAAATTAAATACCACTACCTACTTATCATTTATTACAATAAATGTCCACAATCGACAGATGAGAGCAATGCTCAAGATCTATATTACAATCCCCAAAACATTGAAAGAAAATACATCCTTTTATATATTACATTAATGGTTCTTCTTTTGAAATTCAAAAGAATGTCTTCAAAATGTGTGTTGGCATATCTAGTTTTTCTCCACTTGCGCTTGTTGGCGATGCTCCTACATCAACTGTCCATAAATTACTTCCTCAAATCAAACATAGACACAAGTTCTTTTAAAATCGTGCTCGATTCCATTCCTCTAATAAATTTAACAATTAAATTGCAATGAAACCATACTATCATAGAACTTGTGTCCATCTCTGATGTTGCAATCAAATGATATGATGCACAATATCCATAAACATAAATAGTTGACAGCCAAGTCACAACTATCAATCCTTTAAATTGCAATGATCATGATCGGGAAATTTAAACACACGGTAACAACAACCATCATTTCAACTTATACCATGTTGTAGGAAACACATAGACCAACGCATAACACAATAAGCATCGATGTGACCCTCTCAGATGTGACCCTCTCAAATGTGAACCTTTGAAGTCCGTAACTAAATTTGAAGTCTGTAACTAGATGCAAAACTCCAACTAACCCTGTACTACCTACCACATTATTCTTATTAAAAAACATAGTACTATATTTATCACTAATTAAACCATATATATACCCTAATCCTTTGACACTTTATATATTAATTCCTAAACACTTAATAACTTGAATCATAAATCAACCCCTAGAATATCTAATAGAATTATACATTCAGTTAGAAATATTAACAATTAATATAATAAGATAAAATTCAATCCTAAGCTAACCCTAGATTTATTTTTACTTACCAAATTAAAAACTTTTTAAACAAACCATTAGAAACCCTAGACCTATATACATTGTCAGACATATCAACATTTAGAAATCACTTATGTT
>ML795138.1:196789-226810 GCA_009831015.1 Picea engelmannii
TGATTTATGGTTTTAATTAAATGTTTAAGCCATTTTTAATGTAATTAACTCATTTTTGGGAGTTATTGGGCATTTTTAGAACCTAAATTCATGGAGGAAGTTGGAGAGGGAAAACTAGCTCCCCCACTATTTAACCAAGGCCATTTTGAGGCCATGGGGACAGCTTTTGAGAGCATTCAGAGCAGAGATGCTGAGGCAAAGCCAAGTCAAAGCCAATTTGAGGTAGGGAAGCTGTTGAGGAGGAGATGTTGTCGGACGATTTCTGAGAGCTTGGGACATCCGTTTCAGGTGTTGTTTTTTGTGCAAGATTCTAGAGATCTGGGCGAACATGACCAGATCAGTCTAGAAGCCATTCAACATTTTAAAGATGTACTGTTAAGCTTTCGAACAGAAATAAAGAAGCCTCCCTCACAGAGAAAAGGCCCGGAGACGTAGGCAAAGTTGTGCCGAACTCCGTTATCAACCTGTGCATTATGGTTTGTTGTTTTTCATTGCATTTCAGATCTGAAAATATGTTAATGGATGTATAAATCATTTTCTTTTCTCGTTCTTTCATTAAGTTTCCCAATGGTTAATAAATGCATGCAAATAAAAACTCAACCATAAGTCATTTCGAAAAATCCTGACGGATCAGTAGGGCATAACCCTCATGGTTTTCCCCAAAAGAAAACCGAATAATGTTGATATAAAAGAAGAGCCATGAAATAGAAACCAACCCTAAAGAAATCCTCTTGGCATAATAGCCACCATAACCAACTGTGTAGATACCAATAACATAAAATGATCCCATGACTAGGTGGAGAATGATATGCAATGACCCAAAGGGGGTTCAAAAATCACACAACAACCCCATAACAACAACTATGACCGGGTCTTCAACCATCCAATCTTCCATTTGCAATGAATAACACACAAACAACCATTCCAGAGAAACACCAGAGTTCACACAGTTTCCAGACTCAAGAAAAGCACAGACTAATACATCATCGAACCAACATCTCTTTCATAACAGAGAAAATTCATGGCTGGGGAAAAAAACATACATGTAATTAGATTGCCTTAAAAATACGAGCTTGGTCGAGCAGTTCCTTCCTCGCCTGAATATTATAGCTCAACCACAGTGAAAAATAATTGAACAATAACCAAGATAGGGTGACAACCAATGGGGGAGATATGGAGTGACGTGCAGTAAATGCACATTGCTTCCATCCTCTACTCATTCAATTACATAGTACATGCCATCCAACCATCAATTAATCCATGCATCGAAACTAACATCCATTGCTTTCCAAATGTGCCACCCGATATCACATTAACCATTGTCATACATACCATAACACATCAAATGTGCCTTCATATAACTCAATACATCGTATAGCCACTAACATTGCTAGTTAGGACTAACATCAACCTTTTTAAATTTCAAATGCATATAGTGTAGCATAGTATAGAATAGTTTAGTTTCTTCTCCTTAGATTTTCATAGGTCTCTTTTTTATTGCTCTTGTTTCTTGTTATTACTAACATGTGTCTTGTACAGGTACAACAAGTGATGAATCAAGGCACTAATAGAAATTCCATGAGTGTGAATATAATCCATTCATACATACAATTTGAAGCTTAGAGTAACGAAACCCACACATAGCATGCATTATCCAACTTCCATTATGTCGCAAATAAAACCAATATTTCATCATCAATCATGTAGAACCCTATAAGCAGTGTCAAACAATAGCATAAATATCAAATAAGAACCTAATCTGATCCTCCAATATACAAGGGGGTCCCACCTACTAGTATTATATATATCATTAGCTTATAAATAATAGGCTTTAGCAATACTTTGCGGGCAAAATCCTTGTTGCGATTTTAATCGTCAACAAACTGGCGACTCCACAGGGAAATTTTTTTTCAACAGATTTAGAACTCAGAACACATGGTTTCATAGACCAAGAACATCAGATCAAGAAGATATAACCAGGAAGATTATGAAATAGGGGGAAGTTAGCAGATTTAATGGAAAAATGACTGGAAATTTTGGAATAACTCATGAAAAATGTTAAGTATGAGGGGTGTTATCCCTGTATGCATAATCATTCAACTGGAACCTTATCTTTACTTCAAGAAGAAAATTTTATGGACTTTCTCTTTTAAATTCTCAAATGGATGAAGAAATGGAAAGCAGAAGCAGGAGATAACCAATTTCTTTATAAGACATCAATGAAAGAAGATAACAAATTCAAGTGCTTTCAGGGGGAACATCATAACAACTGTGTAAACTTGATTGTTATTGACTAGCAATATCTTACAGGAGTGTAAATGTGGCAGAGATGATCCAACATCTTATTCTTGACCAAAATCAACTAAAAGATGAAAAAGCAATAAAAATCATGACAGAATTAAATTTGCAAAATTTAAAATAGCAGAAATAAAAATGACAGAAATGTAAAAGAAGTAGGAAATTATTAAAAACTGAAAGCAGAAATCAAACTACTGTAAAAGAAGAAATGAAAAACAGTGGAAAAATGAAAACAAAGCTACTCTACTAAAATACAGAAAATCCAAACAGCATTAAAAAATTTCAAGTTGGTTCCACGTAATGTTTCAAGTGAGAACCTTTAGTGTTGTAGGAGAACAATCACTCCTGTAAATATTTTATAATGTAAGAGTTAGTACACAAGATAAAATCGATTTTGAAAGGACCCAGCCATAAATTTCAAAATTTTGAGACCATTGATAGTCCTTTAACATACACAATTAGATCATCAAGATTGATATGAATAACTTCATCAATCAATTCATCAAGAGTCATTTGTCTAGGTCTTTTAAAAGTGGCACTTGCAACAAATAAGCTAGAAGGCATACGTTCGTAAATCAAGGTACCCCAACGAGTAATAAAGGTGGTTTTATATTTATCTTCCCTTTTTACCTTGATTTGGTTGTAACCAAAAAAACCGTCAAGTAAGGACATCATCTGTGACCTTACAACTTGTTGCATAATCATTTCCATATCAGTGGGAGGGAAGGGATATTTTATAATAGCCTGATTGAATGTGAGAAAATTACTGCAGAAGCTAATATGATAAGTGACTTTTAGAACAAGAACCAATTTGGAAACCCATTCAGGGTACTTAACCGGAAAGGTGATTCTAGCCTTCAAGAAATTTTCCAACTTCCTTCGAATAGTTGCTTGCAATAAAGGGTTGACAGGTCTTTGTTTTTTCCTACCTAGTTTTATGCCTTCCTTGATGGGGATGGCATGTTGTATACGAACAGGAACAAAACCACGAAGATCCTCATGAGACCAAGAAAAAACATCTTGAAATTCACCAAGTAGCTTGGAAAACTTCATTTCCTTCCCATCAGAACATCGGACACCTATTTTAACATTCTTTGGAGACTTGGGTGTCCCAATGTTCAAGGAGATGGTTTCACTCACCTTCCTTTTTGACTCCTCTTCTTTATTTCTCTCTTCATTGCCTACATTAGTTGATGAAAACAAACTCTCTAGAGGAGTCAAGCCTTTAGGAATCTTGTTATCTTCTATGGATATGATTTCCTTGGGCTTATAGGGTTCATTTTGAATGAAATCACATATGATCTCATCGCTAGGGAAGACCTACCAAGATTCTATATTTTTAGGGATATGTGGATGATATAGAGATTGAAAAGTACAATCATGTCTATGTGGTAGAATTTGTTGATTAGGAGAGGCTGTAAAAACAACTAATCGATCAGCCATTGAGTTCAATTCCCTCTTAACATGAGTGATGTTGAAAGATAATAGGTTCGAGATAAGTTCTCAAACAGTTTGGGTATATTGTTTCATCAACTTGTTTCTAGGAGAGTATATCTTACGTACAAGGTTCATAACAAGCTCAGAATCTCCAAAAACTGAAAGGTGACCATAGCCAAGATTATAGGCGTTTTCAATGTCTAATAATAAAGCTTTGAATTCAATGACATTGTTTGTGCAAGAAAACTCCAACCTGTAAGAAAAATTATGAATCTTCCCAACATGAGAGTATAAGATTATGCTAGCTTTGTTACCTTCACTAGAGCACGAACCATCGAAGTGCATGTGCCACATACCATCATCTCAATCAATATGTTCCAAGCAGACATTATCTTCCTCAACAAAGATGGAATAATTCCCTAGGTCCTCTTCGATATAGTTCACATTAGGTTGTGGAACACTTTCTATGTAAGGTGAAATTGTTCCCTCTCTAAGGACTATAATGTTTTTTCCATTCCGAGGAATGGATAAGTGTATCCACCCATCAAATCTTTCCAATCTCTTCCCAAGATGATTGAGTAATTGCTTACTGGCATGTCAATTACCTGAATGCTAAGGGTTGTCCTTATTTCACGGTGTGCACACAAAACTAAGGTCACATCTTTAATCTTGCATATAGTCATTTGTTGTATACTATTATAATAGAGCATGCTCCTCGTGTTTTCATTTGTACAAGACAAGCCTAGCTCTTCCATAATAATCTTTGACATCACACTTGGGCCTGAACTGCCATCAATGAGGCAACAATGGGCGATCTTATCGATAATCTTTACAGAAATATAAAAAGGGGGATTTTTTTACAGTGTATCTAAATTTATGTACACCTACTTTATTAACAGACGAATCCTCTTCATTCACCTCTTCAGAGAGGTTGGCTACAATAGAATCTTTTCCTTCCATGAATTTTTTTAGATTCCTTTGTTGTTCAGGGATGACAACCACGTCCAGTAGGGTAGCATCTGCTTTGATGTTTTCCAACTGATTCAAAATATTGTATTTGGAAGAGGGGAGAGGGGAAGTTTTTCCTTGACTGTCAGGAACCTTAGAAACCTGAACCATAACAGCTGGTGATGATGAGCTTGGGCTAGAAGAATTGCATGGAGGATCATATTTTCCTTTGGGAGCTCAGGGATTTGATTGTATAACTTAGTGAAATGCAAGTTGAAGGACTTGATAGTCTCACCATCCTTATAGGCGATGTTAATGTACTCCCTTAACTGCTCATCTGGTCTTTTAGAATGCCCATAGGTGGATTTGAACCAGTAAACTAATTCCTCCCAAATAGACTGAATCTTAGGAGAAAGGTCAAAGAAATTGTCCACAACCTTTCCTTCCAAGGAATTGATGAATAAGTGCATGCAAGTATCATTGTCATTTTCTCCTATGTTGTGAAAAGAATTATAAAATGCCACCAGGTGTTTGTTTGTAGTGACAATGTTATTTCTCAAAAACCTAGGGAGATTCTCTTTGAATTTAGGAAGTGGACGAGTAGCAGGTGCTAGGTTAAGAGGAGAGGACACATGTCACGGTGTGGTTGTGGCGTCTTCTTCAAACTAAAAAAGGCCATAATTTTTAATGACTTTGGTGGGATTTGTGGTAGATTGGACAAGGATATGGTGGCTATATAAGCTACCAATCACTGATGAAGCTGAAGACTAAGAGGAGGAAGCACTTCCAGTGTCACCAAATCCACCACTAGATGCCATCTTGTGGATGATAGGTGAGGGAGAGAAACATGAACTGGATGAATCAGACAAATTTCTCCTTAGAGAACTTTGTTGGGTTGATAACACAACATTCCTTCTTCCTATTTCAGCAATAGGATTAATTTCAGGTGATAAGTCTCTTCTTCTTCTAGAAACATGAGAGTCTAAGGACATGAAAGTAAGGCCAAAACTTAAGGAACAAGAAAGTTACTGTTGATTTCTACATTGTCTATGTCTAGGTTCCCAACGTTATTGGGCATTAATATCTCATTCAATTGTTTCCCATGAATGATTAATCTCATCACAAGTATTGGCAATGTCTAAAATGGTTTTAAACAAATTCAAAGCAATGTTGGTATGATCTTGAAGACCAGGCTCAATATTGGGTTGCCTTGCAACAGGCACAGTCATTAAGAAATAAAACAGTCAAAGAATCAATATAAAAAAATATAGATGTATTTGATGCTAATCAAGCATAAAAATTAACCAGAGAGATATTGAATATCTCCCCAGTATGGTCGCCAAATAAATGTTGAGGAAAATATATGAAATGATCTTACTCAAACATTTTCAGATCCTTCTTGGCTAAAGCAAGATAGGCGGGAATATCAGCCTATGTTTATAGCTATCAAAATTGATATTCTAATTCACAAGTATTGTTTACAAGTGCTTAGGCTATTTTTTTTATAAACAAAAGCTTGCTAAAAAAATCATTATTTATGTAATTTTCTGAATATATCAAATGTTGAAATAAAGATAGAGACAGATGTAAAGACACCAAGTCAATAATCAAAAGAGATGAGACATAAATAAATCCTTTATTTCATTCCAATTCATCAAAGAATCGTTCTTTTTACAAAATTTCCTGAGGAAATTTTGGACCAAAGTCAAACTTAGATGTCCTCGATGAAACACACAAAAGGACTTTTGACAGAAAATAAAAAATCTGAATTTGAATAGTTGGATCAGCTTGCCACAAATTGTTTCTCACTAGAATATGCACAATAGCGTTTGTCAGTCATGAAAACTAATTCAAAAATGGACAAGTCTACATAGATTATCAAAGATAGATCAACATCTCTGAAAAACAAGTGTCTGAATGATATAATTCATCCCTAAATCTTGCTATCTATAATAGGAACCTGCTATCATAAAAAAGAATTAGGATTCTAATGAATTAAGGAATGAATGAAAATTGAATTATCTCAACAAAAACTCAAAGAGCAAACCTTAGTATGCTTCTCCTTCTATTCTCCTCTTGTTCCTCCCTTTCCTTTTGCCTTTAATCACATTATAATTGGTTGAAGTATTTGAACTACTTCATTAGTTAAGTTAACAAAAAAGTCAACCAAATTTTTAGTTAAGGGGCAAAAGTAATAAATCATAATAAGGGTTTTTAAATAAATAATAACTAGTAGGTGGGACCCCTTGTGACTCCCTTTATATTTTAAGAATCATAACACAACTATTTAATTAAACAAAACATCCCTCCTTGTGACTCCCATCATCACACTCATATTTGACAATTTATCTCAATGATATTTAAAATTATTTTCAAAGTATATTACTCATATATCCAAAAATAGTGTGCTATCCAAAATTTCAAAAGTCAATTGTTCTCAACAATTAATAAATAAATAAATTCAAAATCTATATTTCCCACTCTGGGAGGCAATCTTTCCCTTGTTGTTGCTATCACCTTTTGATCTCTCTCAATTTTTCTTAGACTGTGTGGATACTTTAGGCCTAATCTCATTGATCACATGAGAGAAATCATCCCTCAAATGCATGCGGGAGAACACGAATTTATCAGAGTCATTGGAGGGTGAGGAAGGGACAACAATGGTTTTTCCTTTGTCAGGGGCATGGTGGGCCTCGGTTTTCAACCTTTTTCTCACATGGGAAGACTGAACTGATGAGTGGACATGGGCATCTTGGAAAATTTGATTGATAGGTGGTGGAGCAGGTAAAGACAAGTTAGGCCATCCATGATGTTGGGAGACTGTTGGGTGGACAATCAATTGCCATCTGTCATTTTCAAGAACTTCAGGTTGCAATGAGACATGAGAAGGCACGAGGATACCAGCGACCTGTGAATATTGGAAGGGAGGCCCTTCAATCTTAGGTTGGACCACTCCTTGCCCAATCCAATTAAAAAACCCATCTTGAAATAGTTGGCCTAACTCTTGTGAGTCTGCATCAAAGTGTATAGAGAGTCTTGGATTTCTAGGGCCCCTATTCCAATTAACTCTCCCTCGGTTACCTCTGCCATGTCTGTCTCTGCTGAAAAATCTCATTCGTGTATGCATAATTGATTAGAAAATAGTTTCTTTAACAACCATACATGACAACTCTTTTAAAATATGAAATAAAGTTTGGCTCAGCAACATATCAGACTCATGCAATTCAATCCATACAAATTGTTTAATAGTTGTCAATGAGCAGGGGGTGAACAAAGGTTATGGGCTATGAGAGGGGTTGTATTGAGCGAAAAATGTTAAAATGAGGGGGAGAAGATCATGATTTCTTCTCGTAGACAAAAACAATCAACTGTAATGTAAACCAAAGAATATATCACTGTAATTCATCTATGAGACCTTAAATTGTTACAATACAGAGTTTCCCTTAACTGTAATTAAATTTTAGGAACAGGGAGTGGATAATGAATGTGGGAAGGAGAGGGTATTGTAATTAGAAAAAAATGAAATAATGGTAGGGAAAATGAGTGGATATTGTTCGAAAAATTAATTAAGTAATCCATAAAACAATTATGTACTTAAAACCACTATCCCGGTACCAATTAACAATTATTGTGGTTAATTTAGCTATTACTGTGTGTTAAACTTGTTCATTGTCCACCCCTAAATCTTGAACAGTTTTAATTAACACAGTGTTATCATACTCAAAAACAATATTCCTTCCAAACAACCTATATAAGAATTTGTTTTCCTCTCACTTCTTCCATTTAATATTTAAAACAAATTCCAATGAACACATAGTCATTTGTTTCAACTATGTTTAACATCAAAACTATCGACCACTGTTGACACAGAGCCCCTACCTCGATAGGGTTTGCTGACCTCCTGGTCTATGGATCTTCAAACTTCTGTGAGCTGAAATGGCTCCTCGGTTCCCACTGGAATCTTCAACAGATAAACCACTAGTCCTTTTACGAACTTTGCTCACGCGAGCAAGCACTAGGCGTAAAATGCCCCTACACGTGACCACGAGCTTGTCACCACACACCTAACCAAAAGGCGCTTCATGAATTTGTGCCTTGTGTCCTCCGAAGTCATCTCACCTCCCTTTCTCTAAAGTTCAAACTCTGAACTCAGCCATGTCAGATCGACAGTCCATGACTCCCCGCGATCCAATCCTCCAGATCCTTTCTTCGCGAATCGAGACTTCGCATCTCAGAACTTTAGAAGACACACCCTTCTCTTCTCCTGAATCCCAAACTCTCCTTCCCAATGAAAGGAATCTATGGTTAGATCTCTCCTCATATCAATGGTTCACTATCTCTTCTAAGCTTTCGAGTGTTAAATGAATATCGACCCTTATCCACCTTGCTACTCCACTAGATCCAACGACCCACGACTGTTATCACCACTTCTCTCCAGGGATATCTACCATTCGTCGAGGTTCTCAATGGTTCCTCGCCAAATGACTTGGCGTCTTTCCTTCTGAGCTTGTTTCCATGAGGTGAATTCAACCCTTGTCCTTCCTTCGAACTCTATCCTTCCTGAGCTTTATTCCTTCTACAAACTCAAGGATTCTAAGGAATCTTTCACGCACTCCTTGAGGAATTCACGATAACCTCTAGCTATCCAGAAAATCCAAACTCTGTGCCTACTTGTGACAGAATTTATTCAACCCTTCTCACTTGGGTTGGATAAGTCTAAGACTCTCCTAATCATGTGCACACCTTGCACGAATTTGTTCTATACTTGCACTTCTACTGGTATAAGTTAATGCTATCTCTCCTAAGATTTCTAAGATAAACTCGAAATCTATCAACGCACTCCTAGCGGACTTTCACTGCACTCCTTGCAGAAATTCATTCAGTAGATACATACAGGAACCAAAATAAACCAAACAATTGGATGAAAACAATCTTATATTAATTCAAGTGATTCTGTACATGGGTTTCAATAGCAACAGCTATCGGCTCATATTACTTCTACAACCTCTTTTCTCTATAATGACTCTCATATGCTCTCTCTTGCTCTACATCTATTACAATGATCATCATACAATACATCTGAGGTATTATTTTTTGGCTTTCCCTCATACAACCTTAAGATATATTATTGAAATTAAAGACCACTACCTACTTATCATTTATTACAATGAATGTCCACAACCGACAGATGAGAGCAATGCTTAAGATCTATATTACAATCCCCAAAGAAAATACATCATTTTAGATATTACATTAATGGTTCTTCTTTTGACATTCAAAAAAATTTCTTCAAAATGCACGCTGGCATATCCAGCTATCCACCACTTGATCTTGTTGGCGATGCTCCTGCGTTATACTCCTCTGGCTGAAAAATTCATGGACTCATATCCATGATCTCCTGCACCGATTGTTTATGTTTCTGAATATCGGCTTCGCTTTCCCAACCGGCATATTCAATTGGGTGTCCTTTCCACTTTACCAAGTATTCAAAATATGTCTTCCTTCGAGTCTTCTTTCCAACTCACTGATCAATGATCTTTTCCATCTACGACTTTTCATCCATAAGCATCTGTTTGACCCACTGAAATTCCCTTTGATTCTATACTCCATCTGCTCTATAAGGTTACAAATATGCTACGTTGAATATGGGTGATATGCCCACATCAACTAGCAATTCTATCTCATAGGCATTTGCCTCAAACTTCCTCAAAATTTTACACAGCCATATCTTCTTCATCTTCAGCTTATTATATGTTCCCCTTGGGAACTTTTCTTTTCTGAGATGTGCCAAAACTAAATCTCCCACTTCTAATTAGATTTCTCTTATGTGTTGATATGCTCTGCGCTTGTATTCCTGGCTAGAAATATGCAACCTCTGTTTAATCTTACTGTGGAGCTCATGCATCTCTGTTGCAAAATATTCCACTCCATCACTCCTGAGCTCACTCTTCTTTAAGTCTCTCAACTCAGATACTCCTCTTGGCTGCATTCCATACATTATCTGAAACAAGCTTTGTTCGGTGCTCCTATTAGGTGAGTCATTATATGAAAATTCCTCTTGTGACAGAATCTGATCCCACTGACTATGATGTTCAGTTACTAAACTCCTCAATAAGTCCCCCAAAATTTGATTTACTACCTCATTCTTTCCATCAGTCTAAGGGTGATATGCTGAGCTAAAAGATAGTTTTTTCCCCAACCTCTTCCATAGGGTTCTACATAAATTACCAACAAATTTGGTATCTCTGTCTAAAACAATACTCTTAGGTAACCCATGAAGTCGAACAATTTATTTGAAAAACAGATTTTCAATGTGTGTTGCATCATTGGTTTTCTGACATGGAATGCAATGTTCCATTTTGGAAAATCTATCGACTACCACGAATATGGAATCACAACCTCTCTGTGTCCTCGTCATTCCTAACACAAAATCCATGCTTACCGCATCCCACAACCTCTCTGGTATTGGAAATGGTTGATACAACCCAGTGTTCTGTCTTTTCCCCTTTGCATGCTGGTAGATTCTACATCTGTTCACAAATTTTCTGATATCCATCCTCATTCCTGGATAATAATATAAACTGTTCAGTTGCACAAATGTTTTATCATGGCCAAAGTGTCCAACTAATCCTCCACTCTTTTTTTCCTTTAAAGGGTTTTCTCTCATAGAACATTTTGGGATACACAACTGATTTCCTCTGAACAAGAGTCCATCCTGAATCAAGTATTCAATCCATTGGCTTTTGTCTCTCAGAACAAGATTCTCACATGCTTCATAAGCATCTTTAAAATATGAATCATCCATGTACATTTCCTTAAGGTTTTCAAAACCTAAGGTCTGCACTCGAAACTCATGCAGAATCAAACATCTCCTACTCAATATATCAACAACCTTGTTAGCATTTCCAGAAATGTGCTTTATAAAAAAATTAAAGTTTTGCATAAACTCAACCCATTTTGCATGTTTTTGGTTCAATTTTTCCTATCTAGTTATAAATTGTAAGGCTTGGTTGTCTCTATACAAAATAAACTCTTTTGGAACAAGGTAATGCCTCCATTTCTTCAACGGTTGTATGACTGCATAAAACTCTTTATCATAAGTGGAGTAATTTCTTTTGGCCTCATTCATTTTTTCACTGAAGTATGCAACTGGTCTATTGTCTTGAATTAATATTGCTCCAATCACAAATCCACTTACATCACATATCACTTGAAATGTCTTGCTGAAATATGGTAGAATCAGAACTAGTTGTCCAATGATCTTTTCTTTTAACAACTTGAAACTTTTCTCTTCTTCCTATGTCCAATGAAAATATTTATGTCTTTTCTTGACCGTGTCCATCATTGGCGCACAAATTCCACTAAAATTTCTGATGAACTTCCTGTAAAACCTGGGTAATCCATGGAAGTTTCTGACTTCAAAGATATTCCTTGGCGATGGACACTCTTTGATTTATTTTACCTTCTCTGGATCCATATTCAACTCATTTGAAGAGATCACAAACCCCAAATAAATGAGTTTCGTCTTCATGAAAGATGACTTCTTCAGATTTATCGGCAATTTCTCTTGTTGCAACCTCCTCATCACTAAAGTTAAATTATTCAAATCTTCTTCCTCGGTCTTACTAAAGATCAATATATCATCAAGATACACAATTACAAACTTACCAATGAAATCTTTCAAGACTTCATTCATCAACCTCTTTAAAGTGCTTGGTGCATTTGTCAAGCCAAATGGCATGACAAGCCATTCATACAACCCTTCATTTGTTTTGAATGTTGTCTTCCATTCATCACCTTCTCTCATCCTAATATGGTGATATCCACTCTTTAAATCAATTTTTGAAAAAAACTTTTCTCCACTCAAGCAATCCATCAAGTCATCCATTCTGGGTAAAGGAAATCTATACCTAACAGTGATTTTGTTTATATCCCTCGAGTCTGTACACATTATCCATCTTCCATTCTTTTTTGGACTTAACTCTGTTGGTGCAATGCATGGACTCAAGATTTTTCTAATCAACCCTTTGTCCATTGAATCATGGACTTGCTTCTTGACTTCTTCATTCTCCTACGGTGTCAATCTGTACGTTGCTTTGATTGGTAAGCTTGCTCCTAATATAAGGTCAATGTGATGGCTTATACTTCTGATGGGCGGAAATGAACAAGGAAAATTGTCCACCACTATATCAACGAAATTCTCCAGCAATTCTTGAAATTCCTCAAGTAGATCATCTATCGAGGTACTGGTCAAGGAAACTCTAGGTTTTCTCACCACAACAAACTGCATTTCTTGATCTTTCTTGACTTCATCTAGAAGTTCCTTCCCACTCATGAGAAGTATAGTATTGCTTGCTTCTGTATTCACCTTCTTGTCTTCAATTGGAAACAGCATATGCATCCTACCATTCTTCTCCAATGTGTAAGTGTTCTTTCTTCCGTCATGAATAAAATTTCTGTCATATTTCCAAGGCCTCCCCAACAAAAGATGACAGTCATCCATGGGAATTACATCACATAAAATCTGATCTCTATAACCCCCTATCTTAAATTCAACTAAACATTGTTGAGTGGTTGTTACCTGATGTCCTTTTTGCAACCACGAAACTTTATATGGGCTTGGATGTGCAACCGTCTCCAATTCCAGCTTCTCCACCATCTTCGTGGATACTAAATTATTCGTGCTTCCACTGTCAACTATCACATTGCATACCCTGTCTTTGGTTTTGCAAGCAGTCCTAAACAAATTGTTCCTCTGGACTGGATTCTCCATCTCTTTCTCTAGTTTCAATAGAATTTTCATCATCATCAAGGATCTTCCACCTTCTACATCTTCTACCTCAACATTTCTCCTTTGCGCTTCTCAAATGTGAGCTTCATCTCCTCCATCCCTTTTTATATCAAGACATTACCAAGACTTGTGTCCTATCCTTCCACAGACAAAACACTTTACTTCACCTCCTATGCCTCTTCCTCTTCCTCTTGCTCGAGGAAAGGTGTTCCTATCGGCATTTGTCTTCTTTGTGAACTTCATCCCCTTTCTGGGTGGTTATGAGGCTTCTTTTCTTCATCCTTGGGATTTTGTACTCTATCCTAGGCAATTTCTTTTCCTTTTCTCTGAATTCCACCTCTGCCCCTTTGACCTTTCATCCTGGCCAACTTCTCTTCTTCCTTTAGAGCAAACTGATAAGAATATTCCACATTTCTGATGGTCACCATGCTCATCTCGTCCTGAATCTCATATCTCAGGCCATTCATATATCTGACGACCTTTTCATCATCACTCTCACAATGACTAGCTCTGATGTTTAACCTATAAAACTCCTCTGTGTACTCCTTTACTATCATCCCTTTCTATCTCAAATTCTGCATTCTTCAAAATAGATTGATTTGATAATCTCTAGGTATGAATTTGGCTTTCATCTTAGCTACCATTCAATCCCAAATTTTAATTTTTTGTTTACCTTTACAATGTCTGTCAGCCTGCAGTTCATCCCACCACAGTGCTGCATGCCTGTTCAATCTAGTGACAACGTTCTTTACTTTCTTATCTTCTTCGACATATTCATAGTCGAAGTATTTATCTAGAGCCCTAAACTAATCTAGAAGCTCCTCAGCATCCAAGTTTCCTTCATACATCAGGATGTCCAACTTTTCTCTAGCACCCATTCTTGCAACAAATTTTAGCAAACGTTCCTCTACAGCATCTTCGGCTACAGCTTCTTCTTCTCCTTCATTATTGCTTTCATCCTCACTGATATCTCCAGTATCAATTGTTTGTCTCTGTGTTGTCTCCATAGCATCTAATCAAGCACGAAGTTCTCTCATTTCCCTCTCCACGGTTAGATCAGGAAAATCTCTCTTTGGACGTCTCCTTGGCGGCATTGCTCCAATATTTCAACACAAAATTCAAATCACAAATGTCATTTGTCTTTTCTTTCTTACAAAAACCAATAGTTGTAAGATATGATACCACCTGATGCAGAGCCCCTACCTTGGCGGGGTCTACTGACCTCCCGGTCTATAAATTTTCAAACTTCTCTGAGCCGAAATGGCTCCTCAGTTCCCACTGGAACCTTCAACACATAAACAATGAGTCCTTTTACGAATTCTACCCATGTGAACAAGCACTAGGCGTAAAATTCTCCTACACATGACCACGGGCTTGTGACCACACACCTAACCAAAAGGTGCTTCGTGACTTCATGTCTCGCGTCCTCCGAAGTCAACTCACCTCCCTTTCTCCGAAGTTCGAAGTCTGAACTCCGAACTTCACCATGTTAGATCGATGGTCCATGGCTCCCTGCGATCCAATGCTCTAGATCCTTTCTTTGTGAGTCGATACTTCGCATCTCAGAAATTTAGAATACACTTCCTTCTCTTCTCCTGAATCCTGAACTCTTCTTTACAACGAAAGGAATCGACAGTCAGATCTCTCCTCAGATCAACAGTTCACTATCTCTTCTAAGATTTTGAGTGTTAAATGACTCTCAACCCTTATCCTCCTTTCTACTCCATTGGATCCAACGACCCACAGCTATTATCACCACTCCTCTTCAGGGATCTCTACCGTCCATCAAGTTTCTCTATGGTTCCTCGCCAAATGAATCGGTGTCTTTTCTTTTGAGCTTGTTTCTACGAGGTGACTTCAACCCTCATCCTTCCTTAGAACTCTATCCTTCCTGAGCTTTATTCCTTCTAAAAACTCAAGGATTCTAAGGAATATTGCACGCACTCCTTGCGGACTTCACGATAACCTCTAGCTATCCAGAAACTCCAAAATCTATGCCTACTTGCAACATAATTTATTCAACCCTTCTCACTTGAGTTGGATAAGTCTAAGACTCTCCTCAGACTGCACACACCTTGCACGCCTCTGTGCTATACTTTCACTTCTACTGGTATAAGTTAACACTATCTCTCCTGAGCTTTCTAGGATAAACTCAGAATCTATCAAAGCACTCTTGGCGTACTTTCACTACACTCGTCACAGGAATTCATTCAATAGATGCATACAGGAACCAAAATACACCAGAAAATTGGATCAAAACATTTTTATATTAATTCAAGTGCTTATGTACATGAGTTTCAATAGCAACAACTATATTCTCATCTGACTTCTACAACATCTCTGCTCTACAACGGCTCTCCTATGCTCTCTCTTTCTCTACAACAATTACAATGATCATCATACAATACATCCGAGGGAGCCTTCTTGGGATTTCCCTCCTACAACCTTAAGCTATCTTATCGAAATTAAATACCACTACCTACTTATCATTTATTACAATAAATGTCCACAATCGACAGATGAGAGCAATGCTCAAGATCTATATTACAATCCCCAAAACATTGAAAGAAAATACATCCTTTTATATATTACATTAATGGTTCTTCTTTTGAAATTCAAAAGAATGTCTTCAAAATGTGTGTTGGCATATCTAGTTTTTCTCCACTTGCGCTTGTTGGCGATGCTCCTACATCAACTGTCCATAAATTACTTCCTCAAATCAAACATAGACACAAGTTCTTTTAAAATCGTGCTCGATTCCATTCCTCTAATAAATTTAACAATTAAATTGCAATGAAACCATACTATCATAGAACTTGTGTCCATCTCTGATGTTGCAATCAAATGATATGATGCACAATATCCATAAACATAAATAGTTGACAGCCAAGTCACAACTATCAATCCTTTAAATTGCAATGATCATGATCGGGAAATTTAAACACACGGTAACAACAACCATCATTTCAACTTATACCATGTTGTAGGAAACACATAGACCAACGCATAACACAATAAGCATCGATGTGACCCTCTCAGATGTGACCCTCTCAAATGTGAACCTTTGAAGTCCGTAACTAAATTTGAAGTCTGTAACTAGATGCAAAACTCCAACTAACCCTGTACTACCTACCACATTATTCTTATTAAAAAACATAGTACTATATTTATCACTAATTAAACCATATATATACCCTAATCCTTTGACACTTTATATATTAATTCCTAAACACTTAATAACTTGAATCATAAATCAACCCCTAGAATATCTAATAGAATTATACATTCAGTTAGAAATATTAACAATTAATATAATAAGATAAAATTCAATCCTAAGCTAACCCTAGATTTATTTTTACTTACCAAATTAAAAACTTTTTAAACAAACCATTAGAAACCCTAGACCTATATACATTGTCAGACATATCAACATTTAGAAATCACTTATGTTATATTAATTATTATTACCAATTATCTTTAGATTATTAGGTTATAAATAAAAACACTACAAAACCCTAGAACTTTATACCTATTTAGAGATAATCACTCATGATATATTAATAATTATCACTAATCATGATTGACTACCAATTTTAAAAACTTTTTAAGCAAAACATTAGAAACCCTAGACCTATATACATTGTCAGACATATCAAACATTTAGAAATCACTTATGTTATATTAATTATTACTAATTATCATTAGATTATTAGGTTATAAACAAAAACACTACAAAACCCTAGAACTTTATACCTATTTAAAGATATCAACATCTATAAAATCACTCACGATATATTAATAATTATCACTAATCATCTTAATTTATTAATTCTTTAAGCTCTATTAAAAATTAAAATGTAAAACAAAATACTATTAAGTAATATAATATAATTAAAATCCTTCTAACCCTAAAAACTTTAAATTATTTATAATTATTAAAAAACTTTAATTATTTATATTATTCACTATTCAAAGTTACGTTTAAACTTATTAATAATTAAATTGTTTTTAATTAGCTCCGAATTAGGGTTACATTTAGCCGACCTGGTTATCTTATTTACTGTCCTGCATATACACTATTAATGACTAAGATCAACTAGCTCTCTAATTGACGATTAGTCCTGATGATGAATCCCGATCCGGATTCGAAACATCGATGACAAAATGACACCAACTGTGGATTCTCCGGCAAATGATTTTGAAATTCCTCACCACAGAAATCTGAAAACAGTAGGTGGAGAATGATATGAAGCAACCCAAAGGTGGTTCAAAAATCACACAACAACCCCATAACAACAACTATGACTAGGTATGGTTACAATACTGTGAGGGGGTGGTCAACAAGTCCAAATGGAATGAAACCCCTCCAACAAAACCCATAGATACAACAGAGAGCCTTCACGACTTCCACCATATAGAAAAATCAATAAAATTGTGACTTCAACCATCCAATATTCCATTTGCAATGAATAACACACAAACAACCATTCCAAAGAAACACCAGAGTTCACACAATTTCCAGCCTCAAGAAAATCACATACCAATATATCATCAAGCCAACATCTATTTCATAACAGAACGATTTCATGGATGGTGAAAAAAAAAACATACCTGTAATCAGATTAACTTAAAAATGCGAGCTTGGTCGAGCAGTTCCTTCCTCGCCTAAATATTGTATCTCAACCATAGAGAAAAACAATTGAACAATATCCAAGCCAGGGTGACGACTAGTGGGGGAGGTATGGAGTGATGTGCAGTAAATGCACATCGCTTCCATCCTCTAATCATTCAATTATGTAGTACACGCCATCCAGCCATCAATTAATCCATGCATCGAAACTAACATCCATTGCTTTCCAAATGCGCCACCTAATATCACATTAACCATTGCCAAACATACCATAACACATATCAAATGTGCCTTCATATAACTCAATACATCATATAGACACTAACATTGCTAGTTATGACTAACATCAACCTTTTTAAATTTCAAATGCATATAGTGTAGCATAGTATAACATAGTTTAGTTTCTTCTCCTTAGATTTTTTCATAGGTCTCTTTTCTATTTCTCTTGTTTCTTGTTATAAATAAAATGTGTCTTGTGCAAGTACAACAGGTGATGAATCAAGGCGCCAATAGCAATGCCATAACCATGAATATAATCCATTCATACATACAATTTAAATCTTAGAGTAACGAAACCCACACATAGCATGCATTATCCATCTATCATTATGTCACAAATAAAACCAAGATTTCATCATCAATCATGTAGAACCATGTAAGAAGTGTCGAACAACAACATAAATATCAAATAAGAACCTGATCTAATCCTCCAATCTACAAGGGGATACCACCTACTAGTATTATATATATCATTAGCTTATAAATAATAGGCTTTATCAATACTTTGTGGGAGAAATCCTCGTTGTGAAATCCTTCAGGTGTGAATTCGGAGGATAGAGGTGGATTCTTCATGCCAAATGTGTTGGTTGGAATCAGCGTGGAGGAGGTTGGTGTAAAGGATGTAACATAAGAAACATCTTGTCCTCCAGGTTGACCACTCCATCTAGGAGAATTAAGACCAGGATTAGACCCTAGGTGAAAAGGAGGTAGGCTTCCAAATGTAGGAGTCGTTTGAGGGATATGAGCACCGCCAAATGAGAATGGAATATGTGGAGGATCCATGCCCCCAAGTCCAATACTGGTATTCGGATTGGACGTTGGAATGGAGGATGAAAATTGCGATGTGAAATTTGGCATACCATAATAAAAAGGGCTAGAGGCCATAGGGATAGACTAAGTATTGTATCCAGGTGTACAAAAAATAGACCCAAAAGGGTTCCTCACTATTGAGTATGTGTTATATTCTTTGAATGTGTGTGTGTGGGTGCATCAGATTTGACATCTGTGTCTTATGATCCCAACTTCCTTCTCTCTTTGTGTCGTGTGCGTCGGGCGCTTCCTAGGGTGGTCCCAAGGGGGGCTAGGTATGGCCCCTCTGGTTACGCGCAGCGCCCTGAATGTTTTTTTTGGTGGTTATTTCTATTCTAGATTATTTTTCTATTTTTAGCAGTTTTATAAATTAATCTCGAATTAATGGATTAGGGTTTTGGTAGCTAAAGAATACCTAAAACATTGTATATATTGTATGGTGAATAGTGAAATTAATACAATAAAGATTTGAAAGGTGCAGCAGCAAGGAATGTTGGTTTTCTCCCGATTAAGGGTTTCCAGTGTAAATCTCAGTGTACTATGTGTATGAGCCATTGATTAATTTTTGTTTTGCTTAAGAATATATATGCATTTCTTTACTTCACAGGTTTAAAACTTACATGTGGTATCAGAGCTCGTTTTTTGCTTCAGAGGGATGCCTTTGTGGTTGAGGGTTTGGCTTGGTCTTGATAGATCAAGTTTATCTTGGGTGTGTGATAATATGGGTTTAGTGGGAGATTTTGCAGTGGAGATTCGAGTGTAGAAAGAGGAATGGCAAGATCTTCTAGAATTGAGATAGAGAATTTCAACAGTAAAAACTTTGAGCTATGGAAGTGCAATATGGAGGACCTTCTTGTAGACAAAGAACAATGGATCGTTGTGGATCCTGGTACACAGCCTATTGGTATGCAGCCTACTAGAAACAGCCGATTGGTACACAACCTACTAGTACACAAACTACTAGTACACCACCTACTGGTATGTCAAAGCAAGATTGGGAGAAGTTAGACATAAGAGCAAGGGGTACTATTCAACTCTGCCTAGCAGATTCGGTGTTGTTGAATGTCTCAGGAGAATCTACAACCAAGGAACTATGGGATAAGTTAGGGAATTTGTATCAATCAAAGTCCCTGGTAAACAAGTTGTTTCTCTGAAATAATTTGTATCATCTTAGGATGGAAGATGGATATTCTGTGACAGAACATCTAAATGCCTTTAATACTCTTGTAAGTCAACTTATCTCTGTTAATATTACGATTGCATAAGAAGATAGGTGTATTACTTTGTTATGTTCTTTGCCAGACTCTTGGGATAATATGGTTGTAGAAATTGGTAGTACCACTCAATCTACATTGAAGTATGAGGATGTAGTTGCATCCTTGTTATCTGAAGAGACGAGGCGGAAAAACATGGATGGTCATAACACATATTCTTTATTTGTAAGAGGTCATACCCAAGACATGAATCCTAGTAAGTCTTTAGGGGGGATATCTAAATCTATAGGTAGATCTAAGTCTCCAAGAAAATCTTTGAGGAAATGATGGAAATTTGGTAAAACAGGGCATTATAAGAAAGATTGCAAGTCTAAGAAGGTTGATAAACCAAATGGATCTGATAATACCTCTTCCATAGAGGTGAAAACCTCCACTAAAGAAGGAGGTGATGTTTACCTGGAATCTACAAGTACACATACAAACCATGATGTATGGTTGATCGACTCAGGTGTGTCATACCATATGACTCCTCACAAGGAGTGGTTTTGTTAATATGAAAAATACGATGGTGGTGATGTATTCCTAGGAGATGACTCGACAGCCAAAATCATGAGACGTGGAAGGGTTAAGAAGCTGCTAAAATATGGAAGGATTAGAACTCTCCCTGGGGTTCTACACATTCTAAAACTAGCCAGGATCCTAATATCTGTAAGCAAGTTGGATGATGCAGGAGTGGATATTTAGGAAATGTCACTTGCAAGATGGTACGAGGAGTAATGGTGTTGATGAGGGGATTTCGGTGTGGAACTCTGTACAAGTTGTTGGGAAGAACTTATACTAATGGGTGTAACATTTCTATTATTCTTGAGTAGTCAAATAAAGAAGACAAGACCAATACTATCCCTGGAAAGAAGACCATGTTGTGGCATCAAAGAATGGGATAGAATCGAGTAAGATTCCCATATGGTGCTACAAGAGCAAAAGGGATATTAGATTTGACACACAATGATGTGTTTGGACTTGTGCATGTTCCATCACTAGGTAAATCTGTGTATTATGTTTCATTCATAGATGATTTCTCAAGGAACACATGGATTTATTTTCTTAGAAAGAAATCTGAGGTATTCGATAAATTTAAAGAGTTTAAGGCTCTAGTAGAAAATAAGATAAAGAAGAAAATAAAGGTATTGAGGACAGATAATGGTGGATAACTCTGTGGAAATTAATTCAAAGAATTCTGTAAGAAGTGTGGTATAGAAAGGAAAACGACTACTCCTTACACACCTCAGCAAAATTGAGTTGCATAAAGGATGAATAGGACATTGATGGAAAAAGAAAGGAGCATGTTTAGTGGTGTTGAGATAGGACAAGAATTCTGGGCAGAGGCAGTGGGTATAACATGTTACCTGGTCAATCGATCACCCTCATCAGCGTTGGATGATAAAACTCCACACGAGGTATGGATTGGAAAGAAACCCTCTCTTGAACATATTAGAGTTTTTGGTTGTTATGCTTATGTGCATGTTCCAAAGGAAAATAGGAGTAAGATGGATAAAAAAGTTGAAAAGTGTATCTTTATTGGTTATAAATATGGTTTGAAAGGTTACAATCTTTGGAACCCATAAACTAAGAAGATTGTTTACAGTCGGGATGTTGTGTAGAGAGCTAAAAGATGCTTCCAAACAGGAATTCCTACCAAGGCAAGAAGAACCTAAGAAAATAGATTTTGAGTTGGATGATGCAAAATATGAATCATCTGAAGAATATGAAGCAGAAGAAGAAGAACCTCATACCCCAGTATTGAGGAGATCAGTGAGGGAAAAAAGGAAACCAAAAAGGTATTGTCCACCTGATTTTTGTTCTAATTTTTCTTTATTTATTACTGATGATGATCCCAGAAATTTCATGGAAGAAGTGAATTCAGAGGATAGTAAACTCTAAAAGAAGGCCACGGTTGAAGAAATGGATGCCTTGGATAAGAATGAGTCATGGGATATAGTTGATTTTCTAGCTAGAAGAAATCTATTGGTAGCAAATGGTTGTTTAAGAAGAAGTTTAATGCAGAAGGAAAAGTGGAGAAATACAAAGCTCGGTTAGTAGCAAAAGGTTATTCCTAGGTAGAGGTAATTGACTTTGGTGAGATTTTTTCTCTTGTTGCCAAGTTAACTTCTATTATATTTTTTTATCTATTGTTGTTTCTTTTGATCTTGAAGTGAAACAGATGGATGTGAAGACAACATTCCAACATGGGGATCTAGAAGAAGAAATCTACATGAAGCATCCAGAAGGATTTGTAGTGAAGGGAAAGAAAGAGTTGGTCTATAAGCTAAAGAAGTCACTATATGGTCTGAAGCAATCACTTAGGATGTGGTACCAAAATTTTGACACATACATCATTGGATTGGGATTTGTGAGAAGCATGGATGATCACTGTGTATATTCCAAGCAGGTTGGTAATCACTTCATTTATGTAGTGTTGTATGTTGATGACATGTTTCTGGTAGGAAATAACATGGATGTTATCAAAGAGGTGAAATCACAGGTATCCTCCAAATTTGACATGAAGGATCTCAGTGCTACTAACTTCATTCTAGGAATGGAGATTAAAAGAGATCATGAAAACAAGAAACTATGGTTGAATCAGAGAAAATATGTTGAGACGATATTGAAGAGGTTTAATATGCATGGAAGTATACTAGTCAAGGTTACTATTCCTATAGGTGTAAATTTGTCTACAGATCAATGTCCCAAGACATAGGAAGAACAAGAGGACATGTCCCATGTTCCGTATGCCAGTGAAGTTAGCAGTTTGATGTATGAAATGGTCTATACTAGACCAAACATTGCACATGTAGTGGGATTTTTGAGCAGGTATATGTCAAAACCAAGGAAGGAGCATTGGACAGCAGTAAAGAGGGTCTTCAGGTATTTGTGTGGCACTACCAATTATGGATTGTGCTACCAAGGAAGACTAGGATTGGATAGAGTGGTGGAAATACATGGCTTTGTTGATGCAGACTGGGATGGAGATCTGGATCCCAGAAGATCTACAAGTGGGTATGTGTTTAACCTATTTGGAGGAGCAATCAACTGGATGAGAAAAATACAGGTTGTAGTGGCACTCTCAACTACAGAAGTTGAATACATGGCAGCCACTCATGCAAGCAAGGAAGCAGTATGTTTACAAAGATTGTGTTCAGGTATTGGGTTGGTACAACAAGAAGTGAGATTAGATTGTGACAATCAGAGTGCAATATTCCTGGCAAAGAACCCAACTTATCATTCGAAGACAAAGAATATTGATGTTCAATATCAGTTTGTGAGAGACATGGTTGAAGAAAAGAAGGTGTTGCTGGAAAAGGTTGACACTTTGAAGAATGTTGCAGATTCATTGACAAATTATGTGAGCACAGAAAAGTTCTCTTGGTGTAGAGTAACAATCATCATTGCTACCATGGATTGTTGACTATATAATCATGTGGACTCCTGGATGCAAAGAAAAAAACAAGTGGGATAATTTTGGGTATGTGTTATATTCTTTGCATGTGTGTGTGTGGGCGTGTCAGATTCGATAACTGTGTCTGACGATCCCAACTTCCTTCTCTCTTTGTGTTGTGTGTGTCAGGCATTTCATAAGGGGGTCCCAAGGGGGGCTAGGTATGGCCCCCCTGGTTAGGCATAGCATTCAGGGCAGTGCCCCGAAATTTGTTTTTGGCCGGTTTTTGCTATTTTAGCGGATTTTGCTATTTTTAGCTATTTTCTAAATTAATCCCAGATTAAGGGATTAGGGTTTTGGTAGCTACAGAATACCTAAAATTTTGTATATATTGTATGTTGAATGGTGAAATTAATACAACAAAGAGTTGAAAGGTGTGGCACCAAGGAAGGCTAGTTTTCTCCCGGTAAAGGGTTTCCGGTGTAAATATTTGTGTACTATGTGCATGAGCCATTGATTAATTTATGTTTTTATTAAGAATCTATATGCATTTATTTACTTCACAGGTTTAAAACTTACAGTCACAATGGGTTGAGTAGCAACCAAAGGCTGGATAGGAGTGATGATGGGAACCGTCGACACTACAATCGCAGTGATTGAAGGTCTTGAAGGAACATTATTAACTATAGTAGGAATGGGAGTTGAAGGGATCTTAGTATCTTTCTGACTCGACTCGGTAGTCATCCTTGTATGATCACAAGTCTAGTAGGTGGAGGTGTGTGTAGCACGTTTGATAACTTTACGCCTTTTAAAAGGAAAAGACTCAAGATGTGATGGTAATATTAACAAACAGCGAGACCTGCGGGGAAGCTGGTCTGGCTCCAAGATGACTCAAGAATCAAGATATAAAAACAAATCCTAATTCCAACTAATAATCAAAGAGAAAACCAAAATAAACAAAAGGCCAATATGCACACAAACATGATAAAGAGGTTGAAAGGGTCCTCCCTCCCTAAAGTAGGTATGCCTCGCCCAAGAGGGGCCTGAGACTCCCTGCAAAAGATCATAGGTATCATAATAAGTTATAAGGGCCCTCGTGGGCTTAACAACCAGTCGTTCAGATCCCCCTGGAGAGGTAATCCTCCATAAAGGTTGTGTGTTGTCGGACCCTTATCTAACCCAGGGTACCTGCAGAATAACCCCTGTAAGTAACCTATGCGGTACCTATGTCAAGCAATTAAGCCACCACGATATAACCGATGTGAAAGAGAACAATCGTAAGTCAGGTGTACTGTATGGTCAGGGTAGCAAAGCCCAAAATATCGAAAGCACCACCTTATATAGAGGTAAAGGTACTAACAAGACCCCCATATATGAATAGATCCCTAGAAATATATCTAATGCTAAGAAGGTATTGGAGGGATATCCCCTCAACCAACTTCACGTGACCTCGTGCTTAACTCCGATGTAAGAGGAGCCTCCTCAAATCACCAATTATAAAATAGATTTCACCACTCCCTTAGTCATACACATATGTTGAATTTAATAGCCTTGAAGAAGTTTACTCACAAAATCTTATTCCAAGGCTCTAAATCCTAAGCTAGTTTGTGCACCCTAAAAAAAAAAATCGTTTCTAATCAATTTTAAATTTATCGGTGTTATTTTTAGTGGCCTTACTTACTCAAAAAGGTGTGGTCATGAAATTGATGATGTTATGACTCAACAAGTAAAACAAATGAACATGAATAAAATGCAAATTCCTAACTTCAATTCCCAATAAATGATAAGAATTCAAAATGAAATTTCCAATTTAATTATGCAATTTCAAATAATATTCAATCTTTCCATACATGTACTAAGATCAATGATAAGAACCCAAAAGATCAAATGCCATCAATGCAAAATGTATATTTTTGTATTTTCAATATAAAAGAATGAAAATGTAAGGACTGAACAACAACTTGATATAAAGATTCTACTGTATGTAAACATAGACAAACCAAGTAGAATATCAAGAAGCAAACACCCAACCCAAGATACAAGGACAACCAATGAAAAAGATGATGAGAAAGAAAAATCACCTAAAAATTCAACCAAAGAAATGCTTCCTATCACTCTGCAGGAACTTAACAGTCATGATAGAGACCTAAGAAGACTCAACAACCATCAAAACTTACCCAACAAACATCAAACTCAACAATTAATCAAACAAGGATGATGTACACATCTATTCAGAAGAAAATCGCATATATACACTTCCTACAGAATGACAGCTCATGTATGTACGCGACTGTCAAGAAAAAAACCGCGTATATGTATTGAAACACTGTCAGGTTAAGGATAAGGCCAAGAAACTCATACTCAAAATGAACAGAGGCTGTCAAGCAATTAGACGACAAGAAACTCAATATAAATGAGAGAAATCAAAGGAGAAAAACACTCCAAACCTTGAAAAGAAGATTCCCTCCCCAGTATGGTCTCCAATTCTGTTATGAGGAAAATCACTCTATGGCATGGGGTAAACTACAAGAGACA
Organism: Picea engelmannii; assembly: GCA_009831015.1. Taxonomy (NCBI): domain Eukaryota; kingdom Viridiplantae; phylum Streptophyta; class Pinopsida; order Pinales; family Pinaceae; genus Picea; species Picea engelmannii. The sequence continues at coordinate 223,168 of ML795138.1, forward strand.
GAAATGACTGCAGAAATCAACTATAATCTCAAGTATGTTACATAAACAAATATGCTAACAAGACAAGATAAAGAGCCTACCTCATCTAGATGTTCGATGAGGTCCACCATTGAGCACTTGACTCAAAGCAATGCACCTGCAACTTGTCCTCAACAACCAAGATACGCAAGCATATGGTGATAATATAGAAATTTAGTACATTCAATAGCATAATCCATCAATATTCATAACAAATATGCCCATGGAATAAAAATTCAAATATTTGCAAGAAATTAATTGGATGAGAAAAGAGTATTTCTATTAAAATGTAATCAACAGAAGTGTATAAATGAAAAACTTCTATGTCGGCACATTCGGAACCGAGAAACTAAGTCCCTTCCAATTGAGCCTCCACCACTTCAATACTCCACCAAAGGCAAGCTCATATAAGAGTTACAATAAGGTTATCCATCAAATAGGGAAGATCTTGGGGGTTGAACAATGTGTCCAGACTTACAAGGACAAAGGGATGCAAACTCAATATGAAGTGAATAATTTCTCCAAAGTAACTTTGCTCTCAAAGATGAATTATTCTCCTCCTTTCCATAGATTGGATATGGCCCATTTATAGCCTTCAAAATGGAATTGAAGGGTCAAGTCAGAACGTTTCTAGTATATGGAAGGTCAAGGATCATGGATCTCGTGACATGACATGGAAACCCAACACCATTTTTTAATTTTGGGCACAAAATCCGATGTACATGGGTTGTAATGGTGCAACCTATGTTTATGCATGTTGCATAGCTATTAGGGCGTGTATATGTGGAAAAATACAATTTTTAGCTTTGGGAACTGCAAAAAACGACTTCATGTCTACACAGGGAAATGGAAAAAGGCCCTTTGAGCAAGTTGGCATAGGGTGAGCCAAATCTTGCTATAACATGTAAATATGATGTATGGTCATGGGACCAACTATGTAATATGTAAAAATTGTATATCATGATAATAAAATAAAATGTAATGCTAACTACAATGGGATATGGATGTATTAATGGGGGCTAAGTTCCCACAAGAGAAGGGAGGGTCTAAGAGGGGGTCCAAAGGGGGAATTACCCATGTCTATTAAACTCAACCCACCTTTCTGAATTTTATTATTGTGTATAAACATTCTATTTTCTATTTGAGTGTTCCCAAAGACAATCATTAAACATATGTAAGAGGGTTGGTGTGAAAGTCACATCTCATACTTATGAGAGCACAGGGGTGAGTACAATCAACATTAGGGAGTGTGAGATTCAACTTGCATGGGGGGGAAAGGAAATTTGTATGGAAAAAGAGGGAAGTTTTTACAACCAAGTTTTGGGACAACAAGTGAGTGCAAAGTGTTGGAGCTTGGAGGTATCCATAGGGGGGCATGTGTAGTAGTTGGTTGAAGTTGTAAATGCGTGAAGAAGCATGCTATTAGGTTTTTTGAGTTATTTTCTGTGTAATATTTTACCCAATATCAAGTGAGCTTGTTTTGGTGAGTTTTTCCTATTTCAACTAACATCCTTGGAGTCCTCGGAAAAAGATATTCCTATCCAACATGTGTTGGAGCCTTGGAGGGACTTGAGAATACATGAGAGACTATGTTCAATGAAGGGGGATCACATTCCTTGGGTTGTGTAGGTTGAGGGGAAGAGATATAGAGGATTGGGATAGCTATAGGAAAAATCAATTTGTTGAGGGTAAAATTTGGGCTATGCGTGAACAGTGGAGAGACACTATTTCTTATGGACTCATAGCCCTAGATTAGGGGTGATTTGCTATTGATATTTGTTTCACAAAACTATGGTTGGGTGGAACATCTGTCCCATATAGTTGGTTTCACATTGTTGATAAAATATAAGTGAATATCTCTATTGCACTATTATGGTTTATGAGTTTTACTTGTTGTGCATATGGTTTATTCTTAAGTAAATTATATGATGTTTGGTATAATTTCTTGCATTCATGATGCTATTAGATGCATGTAAATCATCAATATCTTGCATTATATCATGGGGTTTATTTGATGTGCATAAAATTTGAGTTAGGAGCATTCATATGTTGTTGTTTGAATGTTAATTTTAGTTGCATTCTTGTTTTAAAATGAAGTTGGCAGTATGGGCATTTTCAGCATGCATGCATTTGATTTAATTGGTATTATAAAAAAATTAAATTATCGAGTTTAGTAGTGGATAACGTTACAATGGTCACCCACATCTCTAACAACTTGCACTGTTTTTTCTGACATACATTTCAATGGTGCACAAAAAATAAATGGGTAGAAAGGAGTTGTGAACTGCTCGTAGGTCTGAGTGTAGTGTATTGTGTACCTATATTCCCATAGATTTTGATAATAGATAAGGATTGGGGGATCACTTGGTTTCCATTATAAAACCAACCTGGGGTAGAATTTTACTATGTAAGTGATATCTAATAGGTATGAGGACATGTAAAAGGTTGGATGCATACCCAGGGACATGTGTTTGGCCTTAGAGATGTTCTCGCCCATTGATGTTGATATGATAGTGCCCCACTTAAATATAGAACCTATCTTGGTAACTGGATAAAACATGGGCACCCACGACTCTCTAAATTGTGTGACATCTTCCTTGCCATAAAATCTATCTAGGGGAGCCATGATGATCTTGTAGGGAGTTGATAATAGACTAGTTGGGTATGTTCCTATCCTCCTTGCTTTGAAATATTTACCAATTTCCCACCAACTCTTCATAATATCTCTGCAATTTTGAGGGAATTGTAGCATCCCCTCATTATCTAGATCCATGTTGGCATGCAAGAGCTTGTAACATGCATCTAGAGCTAATGTTTGCAATGAGGCAATAGCCTTCCCATTAGTGTCTTGTATAAACATGTTATTGGATAATAATATAGGTGATGACTTCTATGCAAGGTAGAACAACAAGTCAAGTAGTTATTCTTTGAATTTGTAACGTTTTAATGGACTGGTAAACACCTTCATCAGGGTTGGTGTCTCTAGGGAGGATTGGAATCTCAATAAATGTTTCCTTCTTGAACATTTGCTACAAGTCTCCCTATTTTAATACCATCCATGATTCCATACAACATTTTGTATCAACACAAATAGGCCCTGAAATGTTGAAATCTATCTCTAGCTCGACTTCTTCATTGTTTGGGCTCAACTTGATTACTAGCTCTTTTTGCATCTTAGCTCTCTTGGAAGCCATATCCGAATCCTACAACTCACCCATTTCAACAAAAATCATTAGGGGAATTTTGAGATAAAAAATGGGGCTCAAAACAAAAAATGTACTATCGAAATCAACTTTAAAAGAACCAATAGGATTCAAGATGATGATGTCGATCATAAGGGTAAATATTTTTGGAGGGAAATGAAAAAAATTATTACCAACTTAATGAGAACTATGACGTCAAAACGAGAACTCTAACCCAAAAAACCCATAATTTTACATAAAAAACATGAAAATCAACCCCCAAATCAAAAAGTGGTGCTACCGATAGCACCATTTTTTCAAAGAGGGTCAAAATTACAACATTTTTCAAGCATGGCCTTCAAAACTCATACAGTGGCTTAGAAAACCCTTAAAATTAACACCACAATAAAAAAATGATGATAACTAAAGAAAAATGTTTTTTT
>ML795138.1:230116-274046 GCA_009831015.1 Picea engelmannii
TGTCCAGCCTATACCCATATTAGATCTCATTTTCAAAATATTGATCACACTACCAACCTTCCTAACCTCTTAACTCAACAAAAGTATGGTGATCTTGGAAAGCTTCTCTTAATGTTTTTCAAGCACAGAAACAAAATTCTAAAAAATCACAAGTAATCACTTACCCTCTTAAGGTATGATAGACCAATTAGGTCTTAGTGGATGTAAATCATGATCATGATCATCATATAAATTTGTTTATTTATTTATTTATTTTTATTTTCTTTTCAATTTTTTTTAGTTTTTTTTAGTTTTTATTTAAAAAAAAAATGGGTTAAATTTTGTGTTTTTAAAATAGGTGTTTTATTTTCGAATTTACATATATTTTTGTAATGTAAATTTTAAAAAATAAAAAAATAAAAATTTAGGAAATGATTTAGGAGTTGATTTTTAGATGTTTATCAATGATGGTATCAGTTGTTGAGGGCATGATTTCAATTAAGATATAATTTCAACTCCAGGAAAAGCAACACTTTTTTATTTGAGTGTAAATTTTGAAGTCTTTGTCGACAATGGCATCACAATGACATCAGTTGTCAATGCCATGAGTCCGAATTTTAACCACTGTAAAAAAAAATGGTGCTACCGATAGCACCATTTTTCAAAACGGGGTAAAAAAATGCGACCCTTGAAAAATGAGAACTCTGGAGAGTTCTCATTAAGTTGGTAACTATGTTAATGAAGAAAACTACTTTTTTCTAATCGTATTTTCGACTTATCTACGCAACCAATGAGTACTCACTCTGCGTACTTTTGGTAGACCTGTGGTGAGATAAACTAGAAATACATGAAAAAACATGTTTATTTTCAACATAATTTGAAAATAGGATCAGAAAAAATAGTTTTCTTTCTTTCCCTTTGAAAATTCATAACTCTTATTTTATTATTTTAACTATTAATTTATTATTTTTCTTAAGAAACCCATTTTAGGCCTCAAAATTACTCTAACGAAACATTATTGATGTTTCTTATACAAACACAATTGACTTACTTGTGTGTGAAAAAAATAGAGACACAAGGGATTGGTAGGTTTCTTATCTTAAATTTCAAGTGTTTCCAGAGGAAAATGTTGTTAGTGAGATGGTCATTTCAATTACTTTCTCTACAAAGATGGTAACTTGAAAGATGAGGTAATGGTTGCACATCCTATACTTTGGAAAATTTGTATTACTCATGTATTGCAGCTAGAAGAGTCTATATTGGTTTTGTTCGAGCTGAAGTTTAGGGGAAATATCACCCTTCTTTTTAGGAGGTTGATCATGAGCCAGGTTGAATTGGGATTCTTAGAATTGTCCACAAATGGTCATGTTGAGGGAATTCCTTCCTTATTTCTAAAAGAGTCTACATTGGTTTTGTTCAATTTATTCGAGCTAAAGTTTAGGGGAAATATCACTCTTCATAGGAGATTGATCACGAGCCAAGTCGAATTGGGATTCTTAGAATTGTCCACAAATGGTCATGTTGAGGGAATTCCTTCCCTATTTCTAGAAGAGTCTACATTGGTTTTGTGCAGTTTGTTCAAGCTGAAGTTTAGGGGAAATATCACCCTTCGTAAGAGGTTGATCATGAGCCGGGTCAAATTGGGATTCTTAGAATTGTCCACAAATGGTAATGTTGTGGGAATTCCTTCCCTATTTATTTTGTGCAAGAGTATTATATTTTGAGAGAATGGGATCGCATGTCCATAAATGCTTCATAGGTTTCTATTTATTCTCAAATGGAAATTCGTTTAAAAATGTGCACGCACGGGGATGGGGGGTTAATTTAATCTCACTTTTTTTTATATATCCCATCAAAATAATGACCGTACAAGCATATAAGATTGGATATTTTTATTAAATTTGAGGTTGTGCATTGTATGTTTGGAGGGTTCACGGGTTTATAAGATTGGATATTTTTATTAAATTTGAGGTTGTGCATTGTATGTTTGGAGGGTTCACGGGTTTACTCATGCTCATTACGCAGATTTCGTTGCATATGGGTCCAAAATAAATAATGCAAGATTGGATATTTTTAATAAATTTGAGGTTGTGCATTGAATGTTTGGAGGGTTCACGGGTTTACTCATGCTCATTGAGCATATTTTTATGCATATGGGACCAAAATAAAGAATGCATGTTGAGGTAGAGAAAAATACCCTATTACTTTTTCTTGAAACCATAAAATCATTTGGATGGTTGGTTGACAATAAGAAATCGAATGCTTATTCTATTTACGAAGACAACTTGTAAAGACAACTTGTAAAGGGATTATTAGTTTCCTCTCCCAGTACAGTGCACTTCTGGCATGTTTTGCATTTCCAAACATATGCATGGGCATCTTTGAACACCATTAGCCAATAATACCTAGTTATCAATATCTTATGAGTTTCCATTTCACCAACAAAATTTCCTCTAACATGTCCATCATATAACTTTATAAGGACTTTATCAACATCTTATTTCTTAAGACATTTAAGAAATATAAAATCATAGTTTTTTTTAATAGGATGTCATTGATAAGTTAATACTAAGAGGATCATAGCCTTAATGCTCACTTCTACTTGGATTTTAGATGATTGGGAGAAGTACCATGTTTTATATATTGCTTGAGATTGTTGTACTAGGAATCTGTCCAAGTAGGAACATATAGAACCTCTTGCATGTAGAGTGACATTTCGTTCTCCTATCCTTTTGTTGATGAATTGGTTGGGTATACCGCTTCTACTTCCAACCTTCATAGACCTTGACTGTTGAACATGGTTACAAGTTTGAACTCATGTCATACTCATGGATGCTTGTCATCCAATTCCCTCTTCTCTCATTGAGTTCTTTTTGCATGAACAATGACCTCACGGCTGGGTGGGACACTATCACCTTTGTGTGGTTTTTCGGAATGAAGGATTTTAACTACTTGAATACTTTATAAATAGAAAATGTTTTTTATCGATCATTGGGTAAACACATTCAACCCATTGTACACTAGTTGTCATAAATGAAATTGGGCACTCATTCCCTTGTCCATCCTTTTGTGTGAGAATTGTTGTAAGAGAATAATCAAATGTGAATGTGTACATCAGAAATACTTAAGTGATTTTTGGGATGTGCAACTTTGGTGCTACAACTATGGAAACCTTAGCTCTATCAAAAGATTCATTTTCAACAAAATTCTATTTGAATTGTGAATCATTTTTTTATCATTTTTTGAAGGGTCTTGACAATTTCAACAAAGACAACTATGAATCTACGTATAAAAAAATTCTTTCAAAAGAAAGATTGCATAGAATTCTTATTTTTGGGCGTGGGAATCTGCATTATGGCTTTGGTTCATTTCGGATCCATAGAAATCCCATCCTTGGAGATGATGTGCTTGAGAAGTTTACCTTCTGAAATAGAAATATGTTTTTCTTGGGATTTAGAGATATATCATATTTCTGACATATTTCCAAAATTTGCTTCAGATGATGAAGGTGATTTGACCTTTTCTTGGAATAGATTGTGATATCATCAAGGTAGACCATGACACTTTGACCGATCAATCCTTTGAACAATATATCCATGGAACATTGGAATGTCGCACCTGTGTTTATTAGTCCAAATGACATTCTTCGATGTGTGTACATTCCCCACCTCATGTGGAAGGTGGTTTCTAATCGATCAGATTTGGCTACCAAAACTTGATTGTAGTTGGAGAACCCATCTAGTAGTGAGAACATCCTAAAAATAGGAATGAGATGTAGGATTCGCTCCATTGAAGGAATAAAATAGTTATCCTTGTCAAATGCTTGATTTAGATTGTGAATTCCTCATAGAGGTTGATCTCCCCAGACTTTTTCCGGGAAGGTATTGGATTTTCCACCCAAGATAAATGGTGGACTTTAAAGATGATCTTTGCATTCAACAGATTCTTCATCTCCTTCTATATAATGGGTTCCAGAGTTGGATGAACTCTATATAGCTTCTACTAAAAAGGGTGTGCATGTTCTTTGAGAGGAATTATGTGTTGTATGAATTATGTGTCATACGTATTCAGATCCTCATTTGTCCATGTGAAGACATCCTTATTTTTTATGAATAGTTGGATATAGGCCCACTTCTCATCTTTTGAGTAGCATGTTCCCAAATTGATGTATTTGGGATTTTCTTGGGTAACCAAGTTGACTAATTCACAACTCATGGAAGAACTATTTATCTTCACATTAAATATTGATTAGAACCTTATTTCCATATCAAACATTTTTTACAGAGTTAGTACCCCTTTAGGATCTAGGTTACCTTTGAAATTATCCAAGTTGTCTTTGCAGTTTTGTATATCCCTTTTGTGTTCCTCATCATCTATGAAAACATCCTTGAATGTGCTTGCATTGGAAACGAATTCAATTATCTTTTCATCATCGATGAATACCCTTCAACTGGTGATATTTCCTAGTACTAAGGGTTTGAAAATTAACTTAACAAAGAAACCATTTATCAGAGGGGAAAACCTTGAATTTCCATTAGTTAAAGTGGAAAAAACAACATTTTTTGAACAAGGAATCGAAGTGATATTAAATGCATCGAAACTATCTATCAACTTCCAAACCTCTTGTTCATAACCTTTTAAGTGATGGGATAGACAGTGTACGGAATTTTTTACCTATCTTATGATGATTTATAAGTCACCAAAAAAATTTAATAATTTTATCTTCAAGTCAACAACTATTCTCAGACCTTGAATCAAGGCATCATAATCAGCTATGTTTTCAATGCACTAAAAATCTCATTTTCATGAAATCAAAGTATTTCATTTATGTGGGTCAATGAGAATGCAACCTTCCCTAAATCCTTATTGTGACTTGGAGCCATCAAAAAACAAATTCCAAATGTTAGTATTTACACCTATGTTAAATGAAATAGTACTAGTTAATTCTAGTTATGTATAGTCATTACTTTCAGTCCAAGTGTAGTGAAGGAGTTTGGATTGTATGTTTGATTCAAGGGATGATTTCTAAACTACATAATACCTAAAGTATGTTTCCAAAAAGTAATTTCCCAAATTGAGTGAGAGAAGTTGATAGGTTCATTTTGACCTTCTAACTCTATAACAATGTGTTTCATGTGGGATTCCATATACACCATGATTTGATTCATCCTTCCCTTATATGGTAGCCACATATTAGACTAGTCAGTGGCAACTTAACCCTCAAACTTATACGACCAGTCTCTACTCAACAAAAAATTGTAAGCTTCAGGAATATCAACAACAACAATGTAAATAATATGGTAGGCCCAAGGATCTAAAGTTAATATTATCATAACATATTTACGTTCATCCATGAATTTTATGTGAGACCTATATAATTGAATAATTCTAATTGTTCACTTGGAGGGAACAACCATTATTCTCTGACACAAATTATGACATTACATTTGGTGATTCTCCTATATCTACTAGAAAATTATCCACGTTATAATTGTAAATCTCAAAAGTCAATAGGAATGGGGGCATCTATTATTTTGAATGTGTGCCTATGTTGGTTGCATTAATAGTAGTTATCTGTATTGTTTTATCCTCCTATATATTTTCAATTTTCAATATGTTTTTAATGGGTTTGTGTTGACTTTCAGAGATGGTAGTGGTTTTTTATTGTGGATTGGGGTAAGATTTAAAGGTATTTAGAAGTAAATCCCTTTGCTAAGGTAGAGTACATATGTCATACATTAAAATGTTTTCTTTGGTTTTCTTCATGTCTTTGATGACACAGTAATCCGTGCAATACATGATTAGATTTTCCACTGAGATCTTACTATTTTGGATAGTACTAGTAGAATTCTTGGATCGAGGGGAAGAAGTTTTACCCAAAGCCTCAGTAGGAGGCCTGGATTTCTTTAATTTTGGAGTTGGTCTAGCATGAAGAGTAACAAAAAGTACATATTTATATTTCAAGGTTTGGGGGTATTTTGTGGGTTGTTGAATCTTTTGTGGAAAGTTATAAATGTTCTCTTGTTAGATGTTTCTTCCCCGTAATTCTTTTTTCAGGTCAACTATTTCATTAGACAATTTTTTAACCAAATTAAGTACATCCTCTAGGTCATTGGTTTCTTTCTCTATAGTCTTGGTTAATAACCAAGGTTTCTTTCCTACAACCAAGGTTTTACTATCTTCTCCTCCTGGATTCCCTACTAAGGTGAACATTTCCTTCTCCACCTTCTTGTCTTCCTTGAAATTCTCTACTAGATTTTTTTTATCGGTCCTCTTAATTAACATGGAAATAGATGCATGTAAGGAATATGAATAATATTATACCACCACTCCTTCAACTAGTTGGCCATTAACTAGGAATCCATTAGAAATAGTGGTGAAGCATTGGTTGAAATCTTTAATTCTTTCTTTCAACTCCATTTTAATGGCTATCAATTCTTTCAATAGAGTAGTCAGATTCTTATATTCATTTATCTTTTTGATAAATTGCTTCTCAACATCATCCCAACCTATAATGGGGCATGCCAGTAATCTATAGTACTAGGTGGATTCCTTGTTTTCAAAAATTTAAGGAAATAATCTATAGAAAAAATCCTCGTGTTTAACATTCATCAACCTTATAGTAAGACATAAGTTATTTATGTGATCTTTGGGAACACATGACTTGTCCAGTTTAAACTTTGGCGAGATTCTCTCATGGTGTTTAGTAAAATCATGTAATATCCCTCTCAAGTTGACTTCTAAGGGTTGAAGGTTTAGATATATGACCATGTGAAGACTAGGTATTTCTACCAACAATACAACTCAAGCCCTCATTCTAGTGCCAATTTCTATTGATGCGAGAAAAGTTCCCTTCAATATATAGGGGAACTCCCCAATCTGAAGTCTTAATTACACCTTACACCATTTGGGATAAGAAACCCATTTGGATTCTAGGCTGATAGAAATTACTTAAAATGAGGGAGATGGTTATGAAATATAGAATGCAATATGCATTATGTTATTATTCTACATGCAAGATTCAAACTAATCTAACCTATCCTAGATATGATAGAAATTTAACCAATGTATAAAAGATTAGTTACAAATTCCTGCAAATATTTCAAAAATATAAAGTTGTTAAGGAAAAGCAAGAATACATAAGCATAAACAATATGTGTAAATCAGAATAGTCTTTTACAACACCACAATTTCCAATCTCTTACCTACAATCTCAAAGAAATAAATATCAGATGAGAAATATAAAAGTAAGTGCTATAAAATCAATGCAAAATAAGCAACATTTGAACCTTATAGTCTTACAATGGTATTAATGAAAACACAAATATTGGAATTAATTCACAACAAAAGCCTCACAACACCATTACTCTTCAAAAAATGGCCTTAAGGGCTTCTTCTCATTATAATTTCTCAAATGAGTTCTCAAAAGTTACAAAAACAAAAATTCCCTTTTACAATTCATTTATGGGCTAATAAAACCTTAAGGTTGCAACCGATTCATGGGAATACTTGTCTTCCCTTTTGGTTGTTAGAACTTTTCAACTTCCCCACTTTTGTCCTTTTCCTAGAAACTACATGAAATTGTATACTATTTACAAATGACTATAATCAACCTTGCTCTTTATCTTGAATGCAGGTCACTCAAACTTCATGTTGGGAAGATATGCCTAGGACCTACATAAATTAACTACTCAATACATATTTCATATGATACTAATTATTTAGAAATGGGGTCCATTTCTCTCTTCAACATGCTAAAAATGGAATTGATCAGATGCATTTCTTTGGAGGGGGAAACAATATGTTCTTTTAGTATTTCCTTGGTGATTTTGGGAATTATCCTAATCACACTTCCTTTGTTATTGATGTTGTCCTCCAAATATTTTACAACTTATTCTATGTGTTTGGGTGCACCCATATCCCCTAGCGATGGTAGATGGCAACATTCCACAACTTTCTTGACAGTCAAGTATAGTTGTTTGCAGCTGCTAAATGGGGTGGTAATGTCTTTTTCTAGTGTTGTGCTAGCTATTTTGGAAACTTGTTAAGGATGCATGGTTCAATTGATTGCATTTTTTTAGTCATGCTTGGAAAATATTTAGGTGTATTCTTTTCATATACATTCCATTTCTTTATAGTTTTCATGTCGAATTAGACTCCATAAAGAAACACTTTTGTATCCTTGAATTTGTCCAAAAATGTAAGAAATTGCATGGACTTGTATTGGAACTCCTTGAGGCTCCTGTACATTTTATTTTGGGTCATGCTGAGTTCATCCTATAGATCAAAGGCACATGCTTTAAATTATGCAAGATCAGCCACGCCACCTTTGTAGAGAGACACATTATGTTCCAGTGCTTGGATCCTCAACTTATATTCTTCGATTTCTTTGGACATGTTTCTAACATTTAATTCCTAGGCCTGTTAGAATGCAACCCATGTTGATGTTATGGCAATGGGGTTTTTCCTATTGTCTTTCATGAGAGGGGTTTCAGTCATCACTGTGAGTTCTAGGACTCCCAATAGATTCATCTTCTTGTGCAATTGCTTTACCATCTTTCCTCTCTCCTTTTCAAAAACAAATGAATCTAAAATTGCTACCTTGTTTAATTTTGAAGGTGTAAATGCACCCAATCCAAGTTCTCCTAATAGGAAGTGGCCTCCAATCATCACATTCCTTGGTGTGCAAGAAGAGGTGTTAGAAGGACCAATGTCCATAGGATTTGTGCGTCTCACATATTCCTCCATTTTCTTATATTATTCTTCTTTTCTCAATCTCTCCTCCTATACTTGCCTTTTTCTCTCCTCCTCTACTTGCTAAAGCCTTGTTGAGCCTCCTTTTTGTCACCTCCAATTGCCTTATCTTGTCACATATCCTAACTAATTTTGCCTCATACATATGCACTCTTTGCCTATTTTCCTCAAAAAACATGTCATTCAACAATTGTTTTGTACATGAGGTAATATTCATTTAGTCATGTTGTATGTGGTTTATTAATGGTTAAAATTGAATAATTAATGATTATTATGCTCCTAATTATTTTGACTATTAATGTAATATTCCGGATACAAAAAGTATGCAGAACATAAATAAATGCTAGAAATGGCAGATGAACAACAATATAACCAGAATAACACCACAATAATACTGAAATGATAACATAATAACACCAGAAAGAGCACTTCGATTACTTAGAGCAATGTTCACTTGCCTCTTCGAGGGGGAAACCTCCAGTTGAGCAGAGCTCTATTACAATAATATCCAAGCTAGGGTTCTCATACCTTGGACTCCCATTTATACTAAATATGTCTATCAAGAGAGCCATCTAGAGGAAGATCCTTCTAGAAGCAGAAGCTTCTATTAGGTCTTATTACATCTGAATTATTCTACCTTATTTCAAGGCCTTATTAATATTGACCTTTATTACATTGGAATAATTTTTTCTACCTACGTAAGGGGTTAGGTCCCTAACATGTCCTCCCCCTTAAAAACAACCTTGTCCTCAAGGATTGAGATGTGGAAATTGTTGTAGAATAGTAGCTAGTTCCCAAGTGGCATATGCTGGAGTTGTATCTTTCCACTGGACTAACACTTCATTGATGGTTCACTGACATAGGCGATGCTCACGCTGGTCCAAAACTGCTTGTGGTTGTAGCCAAATGGATCCTTCTTCGTCCAACTTGGGAAGGTTGGTTTGAGTTTGGCACTCAGCTCCAATCACCTTCTTCAAGCATGAAACATAAAAAACAAGATGTAGCTTAGAATGATTGGGCAAATCTAACTGATAGGCTACCTGTCCCACAAAATCACCTGCTTGAGAACTGTATAAGGACCATAAAATTTGGGCGTCGGCTTCTAAAAATGGTCGGCCTTGAGGGAATTTTGCTTGTAAGGTTGCAGTCGAAGAAACACCTGATCCCCTTCTGCAAATTGACATTCAGAGCAACTTTGATCTGCTTGTTGCCTCATGCGATTCTAAGCCATGACCAAATTCTCTTTGAGGGTACGAATAATAGCCTCTCGAGTTGTAAGTGTTTGTTCAACCACCTGGACCTTCGAGACACCTGGTAAATATAAGAGAATTGAAGGTGGATTTTGTCCATAGATTGCTTCAAAAGGAGTCATGCTGGTAGTTGTATGGTATGAAGTGTTGTACCACCATTCAGTTCGGGGTAACCAATGAGCCCACTGATTTTTCTTTTCCGATGCAAAACACCTCAAATATGTTTCTAAACACTTGTTGACAACCTCAGTTTGACCATCCATCTAGGGATGATAAGTTGTGTTGAGATGCAATTGGGTGCCTTGTAGCTTGAATAGTTCTTGCCAAAAATTGTTGGTGAAAGTTGGGTCGTGATCAGAAACAATAGAATGCGGCATGCCATGAAGCTTGAAGACCTAATCCATGAAAATTTGAGCCACTGTGGATGTTGTAAATGGGTGTTGAAGAGCACATAAATGAGAAAACTTGGAAAGGCGATCAACTACCACCATGATGACTGATTTATTTCCTGATTTAGGTAAGCTTGTAATAAAATCCATAGGGATATCCCTCCAAATAGAAGATGGAATCGGAAGTGGTTGCAGTGTGCCAGGATATTTGACTGTTTCTCTCTTGTTATGTTGACACACATCACGTTCAACCACAAAATTACAAACATCTTGTTTCATACCATCACAGAAAAAAGAACATTTGACCCTATCATAGGTTTTGGTAAACTTGGAGTGCCTAGTTGTGGGTGTAGCATGAAGCTCAGAAAGCACATTGGATTTAAGTTTTGACTGTTTACTTAAATACAAACGACCTTTGTATCGAAGCTCATCATGGAGCCATGAGTACCCTGGGGAAACTGGAGAATTGGACTGCAATTGTTGTATCAGATGCAAACTTTTGGGATCATGTAGCCATTCCTGGCGAATGACTTGGAGCCAATCTAGTACAATGAACAAGAGAGAAAAAAGGGAGCCTTCATCTTTATATTTTCGGGAAAGTGCATCGACAACCACATTTTCTTTGCCTTTCTTGTAAATGATCTCATAATCATATCCAAATAGCTTAGTCACCCATTTTTGAGAGGAAATGCATTGTTCCATAAAATACTTGAGGCTTTGATGATCTGTCTTAATTTGGAAGTGTTGCCCCAATAGATAAGGGCACAACAAATCAATGACATACAGAATAGCCAACATTTACTTTTCATATATTGATTTGCCCAAATTTCGTTAAGATAATTGTTTGCTGGTAAAGGCCAAAGGTCGACCCTCTTTCATAAGGACAACGCCAATACCTTTCCCTGAAGCATCACATTCCAGGACAAAGGTCTTTGTGAAATTAGGAAGGGCCAGGAATGGAGTGGTGCACATGGCCATCTTCAAGGTTTGAAAAGCTTGAGAAGCTGCTTGGGTCCAAGTGAAAGAATTATTTTTAAGGAGTGTCTTGAGAGGTGCCACAATCTTTCCATAATTCTTAACAAAATTGCGATAATAACCTGTTAAGCCTAGAAATCCTCGCAAGCTTTTGAGAGTCTTTGGGTGAGGCCAATATTGCATAGCTTCAATATTTTTAGGATCCACCCTGACGCCATTCTTTCCAACAAGATGACCCAAGTACTCGACTTCTAAGGTGCCAAAAGCACATTTAGAATGTTTCAGGAAAAGTTGGTGTTGAGAGAGTAGATGGAGAACTCAGTCCACATGAGCAAGGTGGTCTGTCCAGGTTTTTCTATACACGAGGATATCATCAAAGAAAACTAAGACAAAATGACGGAGAAAGGGGCGAAAAACATTATTCATGAGGCTTTGGAAGGTGGAGGGGGCATTACACAAGCCAAAGGGCACGACTAAAAACTCATAGTGGCCCTCATGAGTTCTAAAGGTCGTCTTAGGAATGTCTGCCTCTTTCATAAAGATATGGTGGTAGCCAGAATGAAGATCAAGTTTAGTAAAGAGATGGGCACCACTCAATTAATCCAAGAGGTCATCAATGACATGAATGGGAAATTTGTCCTTAATGGTGAGTTTGTTGAGAGTGCAGAAGTCAGGACACATGCGCCAAGAACCTTCTTTATTCAGGACCATGACCACAGGAGAAGAGTAGGGGCTTGTACTAGGGCGGATAACACCTGCATTAAGTAGTTCTTGGACCATTTTCTCAATTTCATTTTTTTGGGAAAAGGGGTGACGATAAGGACGTATATTGGGAGGGAGGATTCCTGGTATAAGGGGAGTGGAATGATCATGAACACCACGGGGAGGCGGGAGTCCCTGGGAGTGGTAAAGACCACTTGATGTTTAGAGAGGATGGATTGGAGGTCTTGCAGCACAGAGGGTGTCTCAATTGCATGTATGGCATGGATTTGGGCAATAACGCCAGAAATGACCATTTTTGAGCAGCTTTTCCATGCGATGGGAACTAATGACCTTAGGTGAACTGATGATGATTCCTTGGACCTTATATTTTTTTCCCTCCTGGTTGAATTGCATGGTTAATTCCAAGAAGTCCATGAGAATGGGACCCAAAGTCCTTAGCTAGACTGCACCCAACACAATGTCACAACTGCCTATGTCGATAGCAAACATATGAGATTTTAGGTGGTAGTCACCAATTTGGAGATGCACATTTTCACAACACCCTCCACATTTGATGGAGCCGCCATTGGCAATCATGATTTGGAAATTATTGACTGCATGGATATAACAATGAGTTTCTTGGGCAATGCAGCGATGGATAAAATTATGGGTGCTGCCACTATCAACCAAAATGATGACCTTCCTATGCTTGATGTAACCAATTAGCTTGAGGGTTTGGGGAGCAGAGAAGCCAGTGAGAGAATTTAGGGAAATGACCGGTTATACTTCGGGAGGGTTTGAGGGAGGGGTTATGTCCGTGGTTTTAGGTGACTCGGACACAAGGGGAGTTTCAACATCCTCTTCTGAAACATCCTCCGAGATGGCCATAAAAATATTTTGTTCCTTACACTTGTGGCCCAGAAAATATTTGTCATCACAATTATAACAAAGGCCTTTGAGTTGGCGTTCAGCCATTTCGACCCTAGTCAATTTTTGGATCTTTAATGGAGTGGAGGGATGAGTGGGATTTACTGGTTCAGTGCGAGGAATAAAGGAGGGTTTTCGGTTTTGAGAAGAGATAAGCTATTGTGCTTCCTTAGCTCATTTAGTATCCTCCACCCAACTCTGAGGCCGAGCCATGAGGACGTGGGCACGAATCTCATCCTTGAGGCCATTGATAAAACATTCTCGGAAAAAAGCATCAGACATGCCCTCTGTATGAAAATCCAGTCACTCAAAAGAAACTATAAAGTCTTCCACTGTGCCACATTGTTTCAATTTTGTAAAACAACCTAAATGGTTGGTGTTGGTGTCAAAGCATTCATAAATCTATGCCACAAAGTGTGTCCAAGCAATATACCCTTGACAGGAAGTTTTTCTCCATTGCCACCATTGCCAACGTTCTTGATCTAGATGGAGAACACCATACCGAAGTTTGGCCAAGTCATCTGTAATGTCATACAAAGAGAAATAATGTTCCATTTGAGTTACCCAACTAGTGGGATCTAAGCCATAAAATTTGGTCACATCCACCTGTGGAAGGCGTAGGTCACGCTGAAAGTGATGGGGCTGAAAATTATGGGAATGAGAGGAAGTTTCAATGTCGGTATGCAAAGGTTGGTCAGATAAAGGGGTATCTGTAGGGATATGTAGCTTGGTGTAGATCATCGAAATGACAGATTCAAGTTGGGTAGTCATGTCTTTTTTGAATTCCTCGATCGAGGCGGTCATGGAGGACTGCATGTATGTATTGATTGTGGCAATATTGGCACTGAGTTGTTTCACTTCTTGTTGGGTCTCTGTGAAATTAGATTGCAAGGTATTGAAGCGAGCTTCCAAGTCTTGGCTATGGGTATGGGCCATGATGACAAGGGAACCAAAAGGGGGTGGGTGGAATAAATTTTTTTGCTAAAAATTATAGGTATGAATGTGATAAGGGCGAAGAGATAAATCCAATGGAATAGGTCTCAAATAATGGTGCAAAAATTTCTAGATTTTTTTTTTTTAACACTTGCGGAGTTATACTCCGGTCTGAAGAATGTTGCAGTGATGAAATGCCCAAATGGTTAACCAGGAAGAAATGTGTAGTGATTTGGAAACTCGAGCACAGTTGTACAACAATAGATCTTATTTGTTTTATTTTTTGTTTCCATCCCCAAGGGTTAGGTATTCAAGGGTTCTACAGACAAGGGTTTTCCCTGTGCTATAGCTCTCTGATATACATGCGGGGTCTAATAGTAGTACTCAGCCCAATATCTCAAGGCACTAAGTAAGGAGGCTAGACTGTGCCCTTAGCCATACTACCCAACTACCCAGGTACTAGAGAGTATCTTCCCGAGTGTTGTTCTCGGTGGCACTATAATAGTCAAGAAACTGATCGGTTTATCTAAAGAGGGGTTTAGGAAATCTAGGTTGATCCGTACACATGTGTTTTCTGATGCGCTACCACTCGAAGGGGTACCAACAGGGGTTACAAGGGTGGCCAACAAATGTGCGCTTAAGAACCACTTGTATTTTTTACGTGTATGAATCCCTCAACCATGGGTTTATGCACGTAACAAAAAATCTCCGTGGCTTAAAGACATCAGAATACGTCTCTACCCTGAAAAAATTTAACCCACAATTTTCTACCAAGGAAAGTGCTCTGATACCACTTGTAATATTCTAGATATTAAAAGTATGCAGAACAAAAATAAATGCTAGAAATGGCAAATGAACAACAATATAACCAGAATAATACTAAAATGATAACAGAATAACACCAGAAAGAGCACTTTGATTACTGAGAGCAATGTTCACTTTCCTCTTCGAGGGGGAAACCTCCAGTCGAGCTGAGCTCTATTACAATAATATCCAAGCTAAGGTTCTCATACCCTCGACTCCTATTTATACTAAATATGTCTATCAAGAGAACCATCTAGAGGAATATCCTTCTAGAAGTAGAAGCTTCTATTAGGTATTCTTACATCCGACTTATTCTACCTTATTGCAAGGCCTTATTAATATTGACCTTTATTACATCGAAATGCATTGTTCTACCTACGTAAGGGATTAGGTCCCTAAAAATTAATTAAGTAGCTCCATCCGGTACTACCACTAGTATAGTACTGAAATAACCCATCGATCTGGTACTCTACCTGATCTGGTACTCCATTGATCTGGTGCTCTGCCTCTTCCAGTACCAGCTTCATATGGTACCATCTCTACGCCTCTTCTAGTACCATCTTTGCACCTCTTCCGATACCATCTCCATCCGGTACTACCATCACGCTGGTCCATTACCCATATTATGACTGTGGTAGTCCGATACTAAACCCCTGCCTACAGGATTCCGATACCAGCATCCTACAAGATTCTGGCACTAGATTTTCACCTCGATTTCCACGTAGATAAAGATGAATCTCAAAATTTGGAGACATGGGTTTTGTCCAGAGCGATGTTTTAATGTGGACATAAGAGGAATAATTACCATATATCACACGTGTGGACCTCCATCTCAGGGGGAATGATTCAGCCTAAAATCATCAAATATTTCTAAACTTCCATATTGCGCCTTGGTTTACATGCATATGGAAGCATATATTACAAAATAATCAAATGGGTTTTTTATAAAATCTACCCCACTACAAAACCCATAAATCGTTTCTCAAAATTCACAATGAATAGAGAGATATTGAAGGATCTTTAACCCGAATTTGTAATATATGGTGAAAAACCCAGATTTTGTGCATAAACAGTTTAAACGAAATCCGAGTTGGGGGATTTGTTCTAATCCATACCCATTGAATTTCCTTGTATAAATATTAATGAAGAAGTAGTAAGTAGGGGAGAATGATACACATTGTTATGCTGAATGAAATGTTGAACTACTGATTCAATCAATCAATTGAAGGAATAAAGATGATATTTTGTGTAATTCATGGGAATGAGTAAAGTGCATTAGTTTGATATTTATTTAGAGGTACCTTGTTGGTTCGGCAAGGGCCCACCGACCCAACCAAGGTAAACCTCCATGTACATGTCTTTGTGTGTTGTAAGTCAATTGTGTGAGTGTGAACACTTAATTGTTGTGTGTTGTAAATGATTTTAAATGCATTTCAAGTACAATACATATTTATTTGATTTTGAATTAGTGTGAGTGAATGGTTATACATTGAGAAGAGTAGATAATTCCATTTTCATTTCTGTAGATTGATATTTAGTTAACCAAAGTTGGATAGATGTTTGGGATTGTTAAAATAAGCAATTGTTCTTGTTTTGAATTTATCATTGTGTTTCTCTTAGTAGGTACAGGAACCATAAGACTTCATCTCTCATCTTCATGCTTCATAGAATGAAGTCTCTCAATTATATTGGTTTTGTCCTGTATTAAAGAAGTTTCAATTGGAATGGATAGAGTTATGATTGATTTCTTTCTAAGAGTGAATAAAGTGGATTGTTGATTACTGTTTCAAATGCTACAAGAAGCAAGATCTAAGTTCATCTCTTCATTTCATGAGACTCTAATGAACATACTTGTAATCTAAGTAAGAACTCTTTCAATTGAGTGCTTGTTTGAGAGTTTTGTTATAAGTTTTATCTTCTAGGTTTGAAGTTATGTGAAGCATTTAGATATTCCAAAACATAGTGTTATGTTATTAATTGTTTCTTGATTGAGATATACTCATTAGACATAGATAAACCACATGTTGTTGGCACGTATAGTGTAAAAACTCTGTTGATTATGAATCTTGATCAATAATTTATGTTTGGTAATATATTATGCATATAATTGCACCAACAAGCCTCAATGCTTCAACTTATTTCTCGGGCCTTTCTTTCTCTGTTGTTATTTCCTTTTCCAATCTTTATCTCTCTATTCACTCCCTTTCTAATTTTTCTTTCCTTGTTATGGAGCCACTACCCATCCTAAAAATTACTTCATCTAATTGCACAACTCTCTTGCATAGCTCCTCCTGCCATACTTTGTTTTGGTATAACCATCTATATTTTCAAGCCCTGTAGTGTTGGATAACAACATCTAGAGGGTCATGTGACATGAATCTTTCATCCCGAAAATGGAAGGTGGATAGAGTTTATTCTTCCTCTACTTCTTCTTTAATTCTTTTTAAGTGATAAGATCCCACATAAAAAGGTAGTGGAGGACACAAATCTTTATTTTCACGAGCTAGAGCTACACCAATTCCATGTACAAAGGTCTAGTATGCTATCTCCTAGAGTGCCAACTTTGTGGGATAAATCTACGAAGTTTCAAGTAAATAAGGATCATTAAAATATATAACAACTCAGATATATGTTCCTTTTCTCATGACATACTAGTCACCCACCTCTTCGATAACTTGCATTTATTTTTCTAACATACATTTTGTTGGCACATAGAAATTAAATTGGCAGGGAGGGGCTATGAAGTGTTCATAGATTTGAGTGTAGTGTATTTTGTACCTATGTCCCCATAGATCTTGATAGTGGATATGGATTTGTGGATCACTTATTTTACATTGTCAACCCATCCCGAGGAAGAAGTTGACTCATGAAATTGATATCTAGTAGGTGTGATGTACATTCACACAAAATCAATATAAATTTTGTTCACAACTAAAACACACACACACACACACACACACACACACACTTTAAGAAACATAAATACTATCCTAGATACATCTTAACTCCATATCTCTCAAGCTCTCGAAAGGATCAAATCCTTTGAAGTGTAGGGCTAAAAAAAAAATTGTTTCTCAAGGGATTTGCCCCCCCTCGGTACTTGATAAATCTAGAGTTAATATGGATCCAAGTTAGTAAAAAAAATCTAGTAAAAACAAGTTAGTTAAAAGAACATGTGTTTCCTCCTTGGAGGTCACAAGTTCAAATCCAGAGGAGGGTAGGGTATGTATACCTTTGTGGATATTTTTTTATATATATAGGGGAATCGATAACTATCTAGGATTACTCGGGTGAGGCTCAGGTTCAAATCCGACTGGCTACCACTATAAACCCTAGGCTAGTGCCAAAAACCCACAAACCAACACCTAGCAGGAAACTTATGACTTAGCAAGGACCAAGACATCCACGAAGAGGGCGTCTATCCTTCTAGCCTTATCACAACGGGTCATGCTTCATCAGGGATTTGAACCTCGATGGGGAGTGTGAAAGAACTACTTCCCAACTATCTCACCAAACTACCTCGACATTATACCTTTGTGAACTTTAACAATCAAATCAATGTGTGAAGGAGGCCCCTTGTCCCACAAACAAGGGGTCTCATACACCAATTTAGTGTCTGGATTGACTGTGACCTTAAAAATAGATTATTATTATTATAGATAATGATTGCACAATAATAAATAATCTCATATATATAATAATCTTTATACAAATAAATTACAATATATTTTTTCAATTTATTTTAATATCTAATATATTTATATGTTAATAAATTAATTCAACTTAGGATACCTTGGTGAAGGGATACCCATATATTATATTTAAAAGACATTTCATAAGAAATTAGGATGATGATGACAAAGTTGATAGAGAATATAAAGGACAAAAGCATCATTATATTTATTTCAAATTAAAGAATTTAAAAATGATATCAACGGTCAATTGAATTGTACATTTCAATTATAATGTAAGAGTGTAGTGCCCAACGTTAACAACACCACCTTACATCTTTTTGGGGTTATATATATATATTACTTTTTTGGCCCTATCTTATAGGCTTGTGTTTTTAAAGATGGACTAAAGCATTGATGAAGTTTCAACTCACTTGCATTTCTAAAGATGGACCAAAGAGTTGAGAAAATTTCAACTCAGAAACAAAAGCTACCTAATATAAGAATATACAAATGTACGATTCTTTAGAGGCTCAACTAGCCTTCTACATGTAGCTTAGTAGGTCATTCACTCATCTCTGATCCATTAGAGTTTGAGAGGCCATGGGTTCAAGTCCACTCAGTGGCTTTACAGTCAACAATCTTGTTGATAGTTGTGACTTGGTATGTTGTATAGTGTCATAGTGATAGATCCTCGGTTGGGTAATAGTTACAAATGTAATGTCCCTCTCAAGCAATAGTTGATGGGTTATTTATGAAGGAACTAAGGACTAGACCAAAGCAATTACGGAGGTCAAACTTCTATTAGAAAAAACAAAAAACAAAACTAGCCTTCCAACACAAGACACTTTAAGGGTCAATTGGATTGACTTAAAATGCACTCTCATTTCCTTCCCAAAGGAGAGATGAGCATGCACGTCAATTTTCTTATTAAATTGCAAATTTGACTCTATCATTTAGAGGCTCAACTGGATTGAGTTGAATTTTTCTAACCAATGGAAAGACACGTACCAAGGTTGATTAGTTCCTTCCAAACAAAGAGCCTAAACTATATCAATTTAGAGTTCATTTTCATTTCTTTCCCATAAAAATACATGTATGAAGGCCCATTTTCATATTTCCTTACAAACAAAGAGCCTCTACTGATTTGAGTTGAAATGCATTGTCATTTCGTTCCCAATGAAAATAAAAGCATGAATGTCATTTTTTTTAGTGCCTTCCAAACAAAGAGATTTAACTGGATTGTGATAACAATATAAGGTTTCTTCTTAAAAACAAATAATTAAGATTGATGTTATTGATATGAAGAAGAGACACAAAAGTCTAGGATCGTGTATACATACAAGTGTCACAAATATGAAATTATGAATACAATTGGCACACATACAATAGGTTCTTACTCTATTATATATACAAAGGTCTGACACCAAGGCTGTAGAAACCCTAGTTAGTTTGATGTAGGATGCTAATTGTTGGAGACTGTTGTAGGGGCTCCCTACCTCTCACAACGAAACATGGTCTTTGTTGTCGGTTGTTATGAGATTATAAGTTATTCTTTGCAGTATGACTATCTATGAGGAAGATATGGATTTTTCGTTTGACCCGTTGGAGCATGGGGCTCTTTTCAAGTGGCCAAATAAAAGTAAGGGTGCAACCTCATATGGGTTTACCTCCTTGGTTGAGGTCAATCCTATCTAGAAGGGTTTCATAGGGGTCTCATCGGATGGCCTTGTTGGAGACTCTTCCCCCCCCCCAAATGAAAATCCTTTTTTGTTGTCTTCCCATGGATTAGATGAAAGCAGTGGTTTTGATGCATATCTAGGGTTGGTGGGTGGTCTCCTTAGTGGTGCCTTCTAGCCGACTTATGAAGTTCCTTTTTTGTCGCAGCTCCTTCCTGACTCGATGGAACCCTCACCTTATGTTGTGTCTACATCATGGGCTCTAACGCCAACTCATAGATCTAATGTCATGGGTCTTCCTCTGAGGGTTAGTGCTTGTGTTTTTGATTCGGTGGGGGTCTTTGTTTTGGACCCGCAATCGTATTATTGTGGCATTTTTTTTAGTGGGGGTTTGAAATCCCTTCCTAGCACTCAAGTTCCCCTCCCAAATAGTGTATGTGCTCCCTTGGACCCAAATGCTTTCATTTCTTCTCTTTTGGCGTCTTTGCCTCTTAGTGGACAAGAAACTGCTTTAGGAAATCTCGTTGGAGTGATAAGTGAAGGGTTTGTTGGGGGTACCACTAGCACTGGTACTGTAACTGTGGTGGACTTACGAATTCAAGGTTTGAGGCACCGAAAGAATAGATTCATAAAGAATAAGGGATGAATTGCTAAGTTGGTGTTGGGTGAAGAAATTTTGATGCTAGAGGTAGTAGATATGGTGGAATTGGCCCTAGTTTGGAGAGAAAATGGGCATAGATTTTCTACCAAAACCCTCCACGCATGGGTTGGGGAGACCTGGACCAAGGTTTTTGACCCTCTTCCCACAGTTTTGACCCTTACAAAAGGATGGTTTAAACTAAAATTCCATAGTAAATAAGTAGCACATAAGGCTCTTGAAGGGGTATGGAGTATTGACTCCACCCTATTTCTTCTCAAAACATGGTCACCCTTGTTCGATGTCAACAAAGAAAAAGTGGAAAAACTACCACTTTGGGTTCGGTTTCCATGCATTCCTTAGGAATTATGGAATAATAAGAGATTTAGTGAGTTGCGGAATGTGTTGGGTCTCTTCTTGGTGGCTGACATGTATTTTGAATTGATGGGCCAAATGTCAGTGGCATGCATTTTGGTGTTGATCGACATTCAGGAGGGCTTAGCGAAGGATGTTGAGTTTGTTTCATGGACCATGAGATTTGTTCAAAAAATGGATTATGAAGGAGTTTCATTTCGATGTCGTTGTTTCCACCAACATGGACATATAATTAAGGACCGTCGATTGGTTTCTCAAGGCTAGACTAGATTCTCACGAGTGAATAATTCCAAAAAAAGGGTTGCTCATAAGGAGGGTATGGAGACATATTTTCCAACGGATCCTTGGGTGGTTTCTTCAGCACCAGAGACCAGTATAGTGGAGCCTATGTTATCGTTTGATGAAGATGCCCCTATTGAGCCATTGGGGCCCTTGGAAATGGTTTGATTTTAGGGAAGTCCATCTTGGGATCCTCAACATCTCTCCTTGGCATCCAGAGGTTCTCTTCCCCCTCAAGGTATGCTATTAAAAATTATTCCCTCATTATCTGCTATGGTTAATTCCTTTTCATTAATGGGTCAGTATTGGAACAAGCCTTTGAAAGGCCTATCATTTTCTGATGGTGGGTTTGATTCCATGAGGTTTCCATTTCTCGGTCCCTCCTCTTCCCATCGCACCACAGTTCATCAAGTCATCACCTTTTCCTATGTATCCACTTCTTATGAACCTAAATCATCAAGGGACTCTGAGTCGAAGGGAGTTTTATATCATCTTCACAACTGGTCTATTCTAGTAATGGGTAAAGTATGTAGTGTTGTAGGGGGTTTGGGTCTTAATCCCATTTTGGACTCGAAAAAGAAAGGGCATGGTCGGAAATCCCATCTTTTAAAATCCTAGCGACAGGAACTTACTGATATGGTTGTTGGTAAACAACTCTCTATCTTGGGGGCCCTTAGAGAAACATTAGCCCCAAAATGGGTTTCCCCATGAAATTTCTCTCCTTCAACTACCAAGGTGTGGCGAGCCCCTCCAAAAACTACACCCTCAAATGGTTGATTGAATGAAACCATCCTAATCTTATCCTCTTGCAAGAAACTTTGGGCGAGGAGGATATTGTTTTCAATATTTTGGAGTCTCTATTCAAAAATTGGTCTTTTCTTGGTTTAGATTCCAATGGCAAATCAGGGGGCCTGGCAGTAGGTTGGAACATTCAAGAAGTACAGATCCTAAACTCATGGGCCTTTTACTTTGGTATGGGTTTGGAAGTTCATGCGATGGACTTGGGGATGTCTATGACAGTCTTAAACATCTATGGCCCATATATGGATTAGATTCCCTTCTGGTACTCCCTATTCAGAAAAAAAAAATCATGAAATCAGAGATTTCAATTTTAGGAGGGGATCTAAATTTATCTATGGGGGAAGCAGAAGTTTGGGGGCCAAAATCTCACCCTAATCCACAATTTAACTATTTATCTAGGATATTGGGTCTAAAGGGACTTATTGATATTGAGCCTCCTAGGGTAAGGCTGATGTGGAGGAATAAAATATTAGGCGATTATAGAATTGCCAGGAGAATTGACAGATTCTTTCTTTTGGAAAGGATCCTGGATTCAACTCTTTTTTTCAGGCAATGGGTTGACAGTGGGGGATATTATGACCACCTCCTATCTGTCTTGAGATAGAAGGGGGACCTAGAAATCATGTTATCGCTTTCAAGTTCAATTCAATTTGTCTTAAATATAAAGACTTCCATTCCTTAATAAAAAACACCTAGGTACCTTTTATCCCTGGCTATGGGGTCACAACGACAATCCACTTCTCGAAGAATATTAATACTATGAAGAAATCCACAAAGGAATGGGAAAAAAGAAGAAGTTGAAAGATGAACAATACTTAAAGGATATTGAATGTGAGCTTCAAAACATTTATGATTCAGAGGGAGGGTTTTTTTTATCTCCTACTTCAAAGGAAGATCTAGTCATGCTGGAATCAAAAAGAAGAAAATTTTGGAGGATAGGGAGGTATCCTAGCATCTGAAAAGTCGAACACTGTGGCTAGAATGTGGCAATGAAAACACCAAATTCTTCCAAGACTATGCTAGACATAGGAAATTCTCAAATACTATTTGGAGCTTGAAATATTCCTCTGGAAGAGATGTACACGCCTTTAATGGACTGGAAAAGTTAGGTAAGGATCACTTCCAGAACCTTTTCAAAGCCGATGGAAGGGACATAATTGTTGATATTGTTCGGGTAGCCCTTTTTTCCCAAGGTTTGTTAATGATGAAGACAACAGACTCCTCTTCGAGAAGGTAAGAGAAGTTGAACTTCAATAAGCTCTTCACAGTTTTCAAAAGGACAAAAGTACGAGCCCCAATGGTTGGTCAATTGAATTATTCCTAGGATTTTATGAACTTATTGGAAATGATTTATTGGTAGTAATGGAGGAATCTCATTCCTAGGGTCATATGCATGCTCCTTTAAAATCAAATTTCATTGCCCTTATCCCTAAATTAGACTGCCCTCAAACTATGGATGATTTTATACCAATTTCACTTTGCAACTACATCTATAAGGTGGTATCCAAAGTTATAGCAAGACAAATCAAATCCATCCTCTCAACATTGGTGTCCAAAGAACAGTTTGGGTTTCTAGAAGGTAGGAAAATTCATGAAGCAATAGGTGTAGATTTTAACCTTGTACAATATTTACTGCAAACAGATTTCAAGTAAAAGAACAAAAAAGATACAGTGGAAAATACAAACATTACACATAGATTTTTCCCCTGGAAACCCAAACCAGGAAAACCAACATAATCTATATTCATTCATGTGTTACATTGATTACAATACAATATACATATAGGAGACAACGACATCCAAAACCCTAACCCAATGACCTGGATTAGTCAACAACCCTAATTCCTTAATCGGAAATAGAAAACCATCGACAAAGAAACCATGTGCCGAAAAACCACCTAAATATGTGACACATTTCTCGAGGCAGAAAAAAAATTGTTCAGGGGCGCTGCCCCCAAACCCCCCTGCATGCCCGACGCAACGCTCATGGACTACTACTTGTGCAAAGAATGTAACACATGCCCAACATTCTCCCACTTGTTCTTTTCTTTGCATACAGGGGGTTACAGGGTTACATAGTCAACAATCCAGGGCAACAATGCCAATGGATCCTCTACACCAAGAGAACTTCTCAGTGCTCACAGATTTTGTTAATGAGTCTGTAACATTCTTCAAAATGTCCACCTTCATCAACAATACTTCCTTTTCTTCAATCATGTCTCTCACAAAGTGATATTGAATATCAATATGATTTGTATTTGAATGATAAGTTGGGTTCTTCACTAGAAAAATTGCACTCTGATTGTTACACTCTATCCTTACATCTTGTTGTACCAACCCAATACTTGAACACAATCTTTGTAACCATATTTCTTCCTTACTTGTATGAGTGGCTGCCATGTATTTAGCTTCTGTAGTTGAAAATGACACTACAACTTGTCTTTTGCTCATCCAACTTATTGCTCCTCCAAACAGGTTAAACAAATACCCACTTGTAGATCTCCAGCCCAGTCTGCATCCACAAAGCCATGTATATCCACCACTATGTCCAATCCCGGTCTTCCTTTGTAGCACAATCCATAGCTAGTAGTGCCACACAAATACCTAAAAAACCCTTTTTACTGTTGTCCAATGCTGAAGTCGACAGGAACAGACTCATCGAGGGAGGGCCTTGATGTATCCCCCATTAATGACACGAAACAATCACAGAGATGCAATTGGTAGATCAAATGAACATGGGCTGACACGGGTATTGAAACAAGATATTTGTGATGGTTGACTCCTAAAGCAAGTACTTCCCTTGAACACTGAGGCATAACAACATAAAATTGACATGGACCAAAACTTGATAATGCAATGGATGTTGTGACTTTACGTTGGGTGACCCAATGGAATGAGGAAACTCAAAGGATTGGTTCAGTAAAGAGGTTCAACAGACTGAAATGTGTGCAAAGATAAAATGTTGTGTTCAAGGGCGACTGTAAGGGTTACTGGTAATGTTCTCAAAAATTGCTTGGCTTGCTTCTTTCAATTTCCCACCCATCCAGATAGACAAGTACCTCTTTTTAATTTAACGAGCTCGAGAAGGGTAACACATGCTTGATATGACTCACCTTTGGTAAGTCCCTCTTCCTTTGTTTATCGAACTGGAAGAAGTAAGGGTTCAGTCCCGTATGGGTCCTTCAATGTATGATTGTTTAACGAGTCCAGAGAAGGTAAACTTGATGGTTTTTCATATTTAGAGAGTCTGAAAACAACTTAAAGACGATTCCAATGTTGTCCTTTTTCGTAATGTTAGTCTTGCGAGGCCGAAAAAAGGATAAATTATCACTCAAAAGACGCCCTTTCAAACCTTTTAAAGAGTGGGAAATGAAGCAAGATCACTCAAAAATATTTTCACGTTTAGAGAGTCTAAAAAGAGTTTAAAGAAGACTCCAGGGGGTTCCTTTTTCGTATAACCTTTACGAGTCCGAAAAAGTGATAAAAGTCTACTCGGTTACATTCTCATGTTTTTTCGAGCACGAGAAAGAACAAAGACTAATCTCGGTACTCTGCCCACAGCTTGAAAGCTAGTGGCTTAACTCCAGAATGATCATCAAACGCTGGAGACATGCCCCCCCAAGATTCAATTCATTCACCAACTTTGAGGTTGTCACCAATTTATGTACTAGATGGAGAAAAAGGATACAGGTGGATGAAAAAAGGTTCAAATACAAGATCTAACGAAAGACTCGACTCGACATCTACGAGATCTGGTGAAAGACTTGACCTGACGGGAGAGGTGACTGTTTTATTTTTTAATGAGCTTGACACAAGAAAAGAACTATTCTCTAGGCTCCAGGTTCAATCCCCAGGTTTTGGTTTCATTTTTTAATGAGCTTTCCACAGAGAAGAAAACTATGCTCATGACCTTTGTTTCATTTTTTAACAAGCTTTCCATAGAGAGGAAAAACTATGCTTGTAATGTCTGTTTGATCATGGCTTCCAAGAGGATGACGCTCTAGAAGGATACCATGTCAAGGGACAAAAATTGGTCATGGCTTCCAAGAGATCTTCACTGGATGGAAGAAGAATGATCTGGAAGGAACACATGTCAAGGGTCTTGCCATGGGTAAGAAGATCAGGCTCCAATAGCCCTACAGAAGATATCACCATGTCAACTACCAGATCCAAGTCATCATAAGTTGAAGTCATGGGAGACAACGCCACATAATTAACCTATGGTGGGGGTGATATCGACTGCATGTAAGACCCATTTAGGGAGGTCATTGGGTTGATGGTCAAGTCAGGGCCAACAAACGAAAGTTGATCAATAGTCACCATTCTTCCATTGTGTGGGAAAGATATCACACGAAATAAAGTGGACACAATAGCTTTCAGGGCATAGACATAATCTCGTTCAAGGAGTAAATCGAAATCCAAAGGGTCCTAGACTACCATAACATCAATAAAAACATCTTTCCCTCCCAAAGTTATGGGAAACTGAGGAAGGATCCCTAAAGGGTGACTCGTTCTTCTGTTAAAAGTGAACAAAGTCTGGGTAACTGGGACAAGATGAGGATAACCCAAAGCTTGCCAAGAAATAGAGGACAAAATACTAACAAACGAACCTTCATCTATTAATGTCTGAGGAACGTCCCGACCACAAACTTTTACTGTAATCTTGAAAGGTATGTGAGAGGGAATATGAGGTCTAGTTAGCACACCCCAATAAAAAAGGATGGCCTCATTACTTGGAGGGGTTTTCACAGGAAAAGGAGGAATGCCCCCCGACACAATAGATCATGTATCAATGAGAAAAATGTGGGCAATATCGAGTTTACTCTCTAGAGGGAGAGTAGGGTCGACCGATGGTGGAACTAGATTGACCACTTTGGCACTCTTTAGAGGAGGAGTGGGATTGACCGATGATGTAACCTGAGCAACCACTTTGGCACTCGTCAGAGGAGGAGTGGGATTGATTGATGATGTAATTAGAGCAACCACTTTGGCACTCGTCAGAGGAAGAGTGGGATTGACCAATGATGTAATCGGAGCAACCACTTTGGCACTTGTTAGAGGAGGAGTGGGATTGACCAATGAAGTCTCCAGAGAAACCACTTTGACACTTCTCAAAGGAGGAGTGGGATCGACCGATGAAGTAACCAGAGAAACCACTTTGACACTCGTCAGAGGAGGAGTGGGATTGACCGATAAAGTCACTGAAGAAACCACTTTAGCACTCGTCAGAGGAAGAGTGGGATTGACCGATGAAGTCACCGGAGAAACCACTTTGGCACTCTTCGGATGAAGGGTGGGACTGACCAAAGAAGTAACTGGATCAGTCACTTTAGCACTCATCAGAGGAGGAGTGGGATCAACCGATGGTGGAGTCGGGTCAACCACTTTGACACTCTTCGGATGAATGGTGGGATTGACCAATGGAGAGACTGGATCAGTCACTTGGGTTTCACTTTTTAGATGAAAAGTGGGGCTGATCGATGAAGGAACTGGATCAACTACTTTGGTGAGTAGTTCAACCGAGGATGAAACTAGATTGACCACCTAATCAAACAAATTGATCGGGGATGGAACCAGATTGACCAGTCCACCAACTAACGATGGGTTGGGATAAAGCTTATGATAACCTTTTGGAAGTTGATTTTTTTCCAAAAGAGAAGAAGCTTCGTCCATACGAGTACAAAGGTGAGAATAATGATCACCTTTGCATAACATGCAAGGGAATTTGACAGTTTTCTTCTTCTTACCAACCTTAACGTCACTAGTTGACAGAGTATCACCAGCATGACCAGCAGGGGCCGATGATGTGGAGGAACATACTTCTAAGACCTTGGGAATACCAGGGAAATCCCTCAGAAAATGGTCACCCTTACAAAGATTGCAAGGGAATTTGGGTTTCAGATTCTTCATTTTAATATTATCTACCTTATCAACACTCCCAGTACTATTAACATTAGTTGGTTGCTTAGATCCAACATTTGATGTAGTTGGAGGCTTGGTCCCTTTCTGGTTCTTCTTCTTCTTCTCTTTCTGTTTCTTTTTCTTCTTATCAATCTGGCTACTCGCTTGAGAGATTTCACTAGGCGAAGAAGGAGAAATGGAAGGAGACCTGACGGGAAAATAAGGAGAAAGGTTGACATGAGGTTGATGTGTGGGTGGTGTGCTTACATCTAAAGAACTTGTATTCGAGATCACCGGAGTGGAAAACAACCATACCGATAACCCAATTGTGAGACCTAGAAGGCTCAAAGTAGCGATGTAAGGAGGACCGACATTTTTGTAAGAAGGAAAAACAAAGGGTTCTCTCGGAGAAGGAGTTTCTCCATTGGTAGTTTTGGGAACTGACGCCATTAAAATAAAGATCCAACCTAGATTCTTCTAGGGAGAACAACAACACACGTTAAAAATCTAGTAAGCAAGCAAGCAAACAAAACCTTCTCACAATGAGCACACTAGTTGGTGACGAAATCCAACGTCGCAGGAACAAAGTAAGAAGGGGCTGAGATAGAGTGGGTGGAAAAGTTACGTTGATGACCTTCTTAATAGACTTACACCCTGGTGCAAGCTCCCACACATAATTGTGGGTATACCCTCCAAGGAGCCCGAGTGAGTCTGGCCAACGTCGATTCCAGGTACCGTGAAGACTTTCCCCTCCACAGTCATCTTGTGTAAATACCCTAAAGAGATAGGCCACTAAGGTTACCAACTACAACAGTGATGCCTGGGGAAACAATCGACAGTCCGATCCATGCACAAGGGCAGGGTATCTACCTTGAAATCAACTTGAAAGGATTCCACTCATCATTGTGGGTTTAAATTCAAGAGACCCCCATAATACGCGCAATCTATACACCAAGACCAACAAAGCAGGGTGAGTAACTCTGCCAGTATTAATGTGACCTCATGATTGACCCTTGTGTGAGAAGGGCTTCCCAGGACAAAATGCAGCAATTGGATTTCATCGCTCCCTAACACAAGATCCTATGTTTGTTTGCAGCTTTGGAAAGTTATCTTTCACACCTATTCCAAAGCCCTACAACTAATCTAATGTAGGTTTTCTAACAGAAAATGTAAAAATGTCTAATCAAATTTAGTTTAGCGCTTGATTTTTAAGTTTGTTGTAACTCAAAAGGAAAGTGGCATGGACAATATGGTGTTTTGACCGACTCGAAAGTTATGCAAAGAGATGAATATGAAATATTTTCATTTCGATGAAATCTATGCTACGAGAAGGAGAAAACATTCATCATTCTAGATGCACAATTTCCCAAAATGTCAAAAAACATGCAATTCCGCTACTTCAAATGCAAGCTAGTTTCATGACCCAAAAGCAAGAATGCATTCAAAACAATGAGAACTGAAATAAAACAAGTAGAATATTTTTCTAACAAGAACTCAGGAAAGGATCCTAAAACCAACAAGCATCCAAGGAGTATAATGAAATGTAGAGAAGAATCTAAGAAACGATAGGGAGAAAGAGAAAACACTCAAAACTGTCTCGACAAAATGTAGCTAGAAAGAGCAAATTTCACATTTCTGAAAAGGGTTTCAAGCTCCAATAAAGACAAGAGGGAGTGATAAGCATAAAAAACCAATCCAAAGAACTTCACAAAACATCCACAAATATTGGGTAAAGACTTCTACAAAACAGGCTGAAAAAATCTGAGTAGAAAAGGGAAAAAAACCTGCAAAACATAGACTAGCGCTCCCTATCTCAAGGGTACAGAGAACTGCAATGCTCCCTATCTCAAGGGTACAGAGAACTGCAATGCTCCCTAAATCACTATAGTGGAGAACTGATGATATACCAGTTCTCTTATATGGCCTACAGGGGGGTGTTGGTCCTCCTAGAAGCTCAGAAAAAGAGCCAAAAAATTGCAAAAGATTCACCCAAAATGCATAAAAAATGGTGAAAATGCTAGTGAAGGTAGGAGAAGGCTAATGGATCATAAACACATAGAAAAAGTTATCTTAAAGGTGGTGAAAGGGTAGGTAAAAACCAAGGAAAGACAATATGATTCCTTCCCTAGTGGAGTCACCAATTTCTGTTATAGGTGAATCCTCCCGCGGACAAGCGGATTCCCTCTTGGTCTCTAGACTCCTAAGACCAAGACAGAAAAGTCCTTAAGGTGGAAACTGACATCCTTTTAGATCTAATTAAGATAATGAATGAAGAGGAAGAATAAAAGTGTACATTTTTAAATGGCATTTGTCCTCACAAAATCCAAGTTGAGCTTCACTCCCAAGCTCCTCAATAGGTCCCGTAGAACAAACAAAGATACAATGTGCTTCCTATTCTATTGAGATTAGCTCAAATACAGATCTATCTAATGAAGACAAGTTCATGTGGAACAAAAATAAACTTGAAAGAAACAGGCCAAGCATGCATGTACATTAATGAGAACAAATGAAGAGTACTTACAGACCAAACTTGATGAAGGTGCAACAACTTCTTCCAGTTCTCTTTGTCCAATCCCTTTACTCAAGTAATCTAGACTGATTATGCTTCAATGGTGCCTCACTTATGAGATCATAAGTTTGGTATAATTCTCAATCTCCATATCCATCTCCTCCTCTTCCATGGAAATCCCTCATTATATAGGATTTGGAGGCTTAACCACCATGGAGAGGATCTCTAATATATTTAGGGAGAAAATATCTCTTAAGGATTTTGGGGAGGAAATATCTCTCAAGGATTTTAAGGAGGAAATATTCAACCATCCATGAGATCCTCCACCTTCCCTAAAAAATAGGAAACCAAATGTGAGGTGGATTCTCACACTTAATTACTTTCTTTTTCATGAATATTAATAATAATTCATGTGCACTTGGTTCTCACACTTAATCAAATTATTTTCATTGAATATTAATAATAATTCATGTGTACTTGGTATTTTGTCCTTCATGTAATATATCCCTCCTCCATATTGACTAGGGATTGTGACATAGGTTATTCCATGGTGTCAAGGTGTACGAGACACTTATATGACACTTTACGACACTTAGGGAGAGATACCCAGGTGTGCAAATTTCATGTGTAACAAGATCTACCCTTAAACTTAGATATCCCACTTGAGAACTTAGATATATTTCTTTCCTGGGAACGTCCTCTTGCAAATAATGCATCTGTGCTCTGTACTTCCATATTCTTCCGTCTCATCTCCTCCGACAACAAGGATGAGACCACTTCATCAAACTTCAAGGCAGTTGTATTACTACCTATGGCCACAACCAAACTATCCTAGGAGTCTGGTAAAGAACACAGTAAACTGATATATTTATCTTCATCTGAAATTTTAATGTCAACAGATACTAATTGACTTACCACAGTATTGAAGGAGTTCAAATGCTCTGCCACCAAGTCCCCATCTCTCATCCTCATGTTATACAACTTCTTTCTCAGAAATATTTTATTTACTAGGGACTTAGACTGATACAACTTACCCAAATTTTCCCATAAATCCTTGGTTGTAGCTTCCTTTGACACATCTAGTAATACTGAATCTGAGAGGCACAGACAGATTTTTCTCTTTGCCTTTCAATCCAAATTTTTTCAGTCATCTGTTGAAGTTCCTGTAGGTGCAATACCTAGATCTACCACGATCCACTGATCTCTGTCCACAAACAAATCTTCCATCTTGAGCTTCCACAACTCAAAAATTTTCCCATTAAACTTATTGATCTCCATTTTCCAATTTCTTGCCATTTCTTTTCACCTGAAAAATCAATACCATAGATCTTCCACTGTAACAAGGCTCATCACAGTCCCAAGCCAAACCCTTGACCACAAAGGCATCCCCCTAAAGCCAACAAAGCTCTGAGACCAAATGTAGATTTTAACCTTGTACAATATTTACTACAAATAGATTTTCAGTAAAAGAACACAAAATATACAATGGCAAATACAAACATTACACAGAGTTTTTTCCCCTAGAAACCCAAGCCGAGAAAACCAACATAATCTATATTCATTCATGTGTTACATTGTTTAAAATACAATATACATATAGGAGCCAGCGACATCCAAAACCCTAACCCAATGACATGGATTAGTCAACAACCCTAATTCCTTAACCGGAAATAGAAAACCATCGACAAAGAAACCATGTGCCGAAAAACCACCTAAATATGTGACACGTTTCTCGAGGCAGATTTTTTTTTTGGGGGGGCGCTGCCCCCAAACCCTCGTGTAGGGGGCTTCGCCCCCCTCTAACACTCCTGTGCGCCCGATGCAACACTCATAAACTACTACTCATGCAAAGAATATAACACATACCCAACAGTAGGGGTGGCTCAAGAAGGTCTACATAGCCTCAAAATGAAGTTGGGAAAAGGTGCAATTACGAAGATTGACTTGTCCAAGGGCTATGAAAGGGTGACTTGGATATACATCAGACTGTTTCTAACCCATATTGGGTTTGATGTTCCTTTTATTCAATGGGTGATGATTTTCTTAACTTTGGTTTCGTTCGATGTACTCATCAATGAGGAAAACTTCTCTTTTTTAATATGGAACGAGGCCTGAGACAAGGATGTTCGTTGTCTCCATTGCTCTTTATTCTTGTAGATTAAGGACTTAGAAGATCTCTAGGAGAGGCTAATAGGAGGGGTGAGTTTCAAGGTATTTCAATCTCACCAAATCTATAGATTACTCACCTAGATTTTGTAGATGATGTGTTGATTTTTTGTAATGGCAATTAAGCGGATGCAGATAAATTTTATGAAATTTTGGAACTTTTCAAAAGAGCCACATGAATGGAAGTTAATGAAAGAAAGTCCACTATTTGTTTTATGAACCTGGAGGATTTTTCTCTGCTCCAGTACTATGCTTCGTTCCCATTTGAGGTAAAAGACCTTGATTATGGAATTAAATATCTGGGATTTTATCTCAAGACAAACTCCTACAAGAAATCTAATTGGTTATGGCTCATATAAAAACTAGAAAATAAACTCAAAGTCTGAAGTTTTAAGTGGTTGTCTTGGGTTGGGAGATTGGTACTGGTAAAATTAGTGCTAGAGGTCATCCTGATTTATTGGATGTCCCTTCCTTGGATTCCAATAGGAGTTCTTGAAAAAATCAGAAGAATATGTTTCAAATTTCTTTGGGCTGGAAATTAGGACTCTCTTGTTCTTCCTTGAGTTAATTGGGAAAAAATGGTTGTTCCAAAATCCCTAGGTGGATGAGGATTAAAAAATATTTTTCTTTTTTTGAAATCCCTGGTTACAAAAGCCACTTGGATATTGGTCAAAACAGAAAGTCTATGGACTTATGTAATCACAACATAAATATTTATCTCCAGATTCCCTAAAAGAATGGATTAGGAACCCTATGAAGAATAGAGGTTCCTTCTTAGTGATATGGAAAGTGGTCTTAAAATATTTTCATGTAATTGGAGATGGTTTGGCATGGAGGATCATAAATGGAACAAAGGAAAGAATTAGTGTGAATCTGTGGCATGGAAGTGGGAACAACTATATTCTTCTGGATAATATCATCCAGAGGCTTCACACTCAAGGTCTTTATTTTCTTCATCAAATTTTCGATCTGGATGAAACCACTATTTGGTATCAATCTTGGAAAAGTGTAGGTCAGGTGGGTTTGGAGAATGCACAAAGGACTTCTTGGTCAAACTACATCCAAACCCTCAAAATCTCACACATCAGGAACATTGAGAGGGGGGATGAGTTGGTTTGGAAACATGCACCACATGGGTTTTGTGCTCCTTAGTTATGCTATATCCAGCTTAGTATTGATCATAATAATAGAGGGCCTCTTTGGTTGTGGAAGGGCCTATGGAAAATTAAATGTCCTCGAAAATCCAATATCTTTATGTGGTGTATGAAGAAAAATAAGGTCCCCACCTGGGACAATATGAAAAAGAGAAAGAAAGAAGGGCCAGGGTGGTGCATTTTATGCAAGAAAGATGAAGAATCGGTATCCCATATTTTCACTTTCTGTCCTTTTAAGGTGCAAGTTTGGAAATAGTGTTTTGATCTCATATCTCAGGTCTACCAAAGGCAGGGCCTCAATATTGAAGAGGCATGGAGATCATGGTGAGACTCAGCTTCAAACATGATGATCAAAGCGGTACCTCTTATCCTGAGTTAGGGAATGTGGATGGTAAGAAATGCCTCTATATTTAAGGATAAACTCTCCTCCCCGGAAAGGGTAGCAATTCAAGGCCTTGGTATTTTATCACACTTTCCTCAGGTAAAAGGTGACCCTCCATTTAGAACAATACAAGATGTCAATGTGGATTACTCTTCCTCGTGGGATTTTTTTGATGGTGCCTCACAAAATAACTAACAACAGTGTGGCGGTGGTGCTCTTCTTTATCTATCTCAAAATCACTTCTTTAAGCTTAAAATGGGACTAGGATAGGGCACAAATAATTATGCAGAACTCTTGGCTCTCAAACTTTTACTTCTATTTGCAGGGAGAAAGGTGTCAAATCTTTATAGATTTTTGGTGATTCCCTCCAAGTTATAAATTGGTCAACAAAAACTCATAAATGCTACAACCAAATTTTATTTCCATTGCTTGATGAATTTTTTAGATTCTTGGACTCCTTTGATTCTTTCCATATGCACCATGTGTATAGGGAAAGGAATATGGAGGCAAAATTTCTCTCTAAGGAAGGACTACAACTGGATTTTGGGAAATGGATAATCATTGAACACTAGGTGGATTGAGTTTTTGAGTATTACCACCGAACTTTTATTGATCTCTTGGATGTAAACAATCAGTAATAGTTCTATTTCAACATTCGATCTAGTTTTGGATGTCAGAGACAACAAGCATGTTTTATGTTTCCTGTTGGGAATGCTTCCTTTTGATACTTTGGGTTGTTCCATTTATTATCTCCCTAGTTGTTGATTGATGATTATGGAGCTGTCACAATACACAAAAGAGATGATCCTTTTTGTTTTTTTTACTCTACAACTATCTCATCAACCTATCTTATTGAGTTTTCAACCTTGGAACAGATTATACTTTTTGTAAATAAATTCTAGTTTATATATGATTGTTTTATTTTCTAGAATGATGTTGGCAATATGACACAACCAATTTTATGACCCCTTGTTGTGGGAAGTACATACAAGATCACTTGTATTATGCAGAATGTAATTTCTTTTTCTTTGGATGAATAAAATTACGCTTTTTTCCTGGGGAAAAAAAGGTTGTAACTCTATTAAATAGAGTTCATGAATTTGTTATTAGATCTGACTTATTCCTAGTTTAGGTGGAGAGGTTGAGATAATCTCTCAACCATCTCTAACAACTACTCAAACTAATTCATCAATTATAGAATGTGACTTATTAGATTAATGTAAGCGTTAATTCCAATACCCACTCTTAAGGATTACCTTATAAAAAAATAGAAAACTTACTAAAATCCAACATGCATTCAATACATGAAACATAATCAAACATTCTATAGAAGAAACGCCTTTTGAAAATAAGTTCTTGGATCAGTGAGACGCCTTCAAGCTGCTCCCACCATGTTCCATCGAACGATATAACCTCCTAGTTGTGATCCAAGTTTCCCAACATCATTAGACACCATTAGCACTTGCAATGTCTCATAATCCTCATAAATATAGATTTTGAACTTGCCTGGATCTATCCCAAACTATCTCGATAAGAAATCACCACATGCTTATCTCGCAACCCCAATGAGGCATAATTTATCTGATTCCCTACAACATGTAAGACTATTTGAACAATTGTCTATCTTACACTGAATCCTTCCCTGTTTTCAAAGCATAAGCCTCTTAAAGCGTGGAAGTTTCCATTCGTTCATAGAAGTCATCACTATTGTTAGAATATGGTGGATCTTCAATGATGGCTACAATCAAATTAATTCCTTAAGCTTCTCTTAGATAAGGTCACTGGCACAAATTTTGTAATTAACAACTGTATGACTTGGTTTTTTATAGTAGTAACATCCAATCTCCTTCTTACCTGTCATTCTTTTTTCCATCATGTTCCTTGAGTATAATGCAATTTCTTTCTAAGAATTATCTTTTGTATCCCTTGCACTTAGCCTCTTTTCCTCCACTAAATGTGTTGCTATCCTCTCATCCAATGTTTGTGCAGAGATTTGACTTAAAGTAAAAATAATATTGTTAAAACTTGAAGGTAGAGTATTTAACAAAATTGTTTTTGCATCTTCATCTTCTATCTCGACACCAGTTTACGTTAATTTTCTTATAAGAGACTTAAAGTCATTTATATGATTAGATATAGGATTCTCAGAAGGCATTTTCAGTCTAAATAGTTGCAATTTTAGTGAGAATTTTCCATTCACAACGTTTGCACCAAATAACTTACTTAAATCTTCCCATATTTCTTTAGATGACTTTGCAAGATCAATATGATGTGATTGTTAGTCCGATAGAGAAAGACCAATAATGGACTTGTCTTTGTCATTTCTACTTTCCCACTCAACCGATTGTTTTGCATTTGTAGGTGTTGTTTCCATGCCTTTCACTATACCCCATAAATTTTTATTCATCAACTGCAGTTGTATTTTTATCTTCAATGTCTGGAAATTGAGGCCATTGAATTTTTCTAAAGGTGTGAAATCCATGTTAAAAAAAGAGAGTTATGTATCTAAACTTCTTCAAAACCAAACAAAAAATGCCTTTGTAAAACTTTGGCACTGGGCATAGGTGCTCTTTTGATATTGTTGTTATTCCAATGTGCCCCCTCTTCTTCTTCGAAGATGAAATTGCTTTAGTTGGAATCACATTACCCAAGATTGTTGAGAGATTGTGCTTGCATAGCCATGATCTGAGAGGGAGAACAAACTTTCTATAGAGAAGGAGATGTGGATTTGCAAGTGAGAGTGCACTAGATTAAATTAACCAAAATCGAGCTCATTTACAGGTTGAGGAGTGATCTACGATATATATGAATCCGAGTGAAAAGAACAACAAGTCCTTCACGTGGCTTCACTTACTCATTGGTGGCTCTCAATCATCGACGTGGGGATTGATGGTATATAAACCCACTCTGACACCACGATAACAATATGAGGTTTCTTCTTAAAAATAGACAACTAAGATTGTTGTGATTGATATGAAGAAGAAACACAGAAGTGTAGGATCATGTATACAAATAGATGCCACATATATGAAATTATGAATAAAACTGACACACATACAATAGATTGTGACTCTGTTAAATAGAGTTCATGAATTTGTTATTATATCTAACTTGTTCCTTGTTTAGGTGGAGAAGTTGAGAGAAACTCTCAACCATTACTAACAACTACTCAAACTAATTTGTCACTTATAGAATGTGACTTATTACATCAATGTAAGCATTAATTCCAACAAATTGAGACAACCTGCATTGTTATTTCCTTCCAATAAAATTACAATTATGAAAACCAATTTTCTTACTACCTTTTAAAATTGAGATATAATGCAATATCATTTCAATCCCAATGAAGAAACACCTATGAAAACCAAGAAGATCAATTCTCTTAATAGCTTCTAAAACAATATATGTTTTTCAACTTAAAGACAAAAATAATGTATTCCAATATGAATTTCCAAAGAAGACAAAAACATTTAAAAATATTATGTACCCTGTGCTAATTGAACCTCTAAAGGGTGGACTCATTTTTCAAAGGCAGTGAGAAAATTAACTTTCATATATATCTCTACATTGTAAAGGAAATGACAACATATTATGGTTCAATTGAATTGAGGCTCTTTATTTACCTTTTAAGATTCCAAATGGATTGAGTTGTTGTTGCGAATCACATCTTCTTTCATAAAAAGTAGACAAACAAGTATGGTGATCAATTTTCTTATGGTTACTTTTCATTATTTAGAAACTTAAATGGGAAACAATCCTTTATCTCATTTGTAAGTAAAACCAAGTTTATAAAAATAAAATTATATATAAAGTTTATATTTTTGTGAGAAAAATAATTTTTATTTATAAATTTGAAACAAAGATAATGTTAAATTTAAAAGTAAATCATTCAATATATATTATTATATATTAATTATAAAAAAAATAATATATTAATTACAATAATATTTTGAAATTAAAAAATCATTAACATTAAAATTAAAATTAATAAAATTAAATATTTTGAAATTAAAAAATCATTAATATTAAAATTAAAATTAATAAAATTAAATATTACATATTGATTAATAATTTAATAAATTTACTTAATCAACTCTTATTATCCGTAAGTTGACCAAAAGTCAAAAATTAAAATCATAGTTGTAATAACGAAATTCTATTATTTCTGAATTTTTAATATTGTAAATAAACTTTTTAACTTGGATTTATATTGGAACAACTACATATCACAATTTTACTACGCAAATTTTATAATTTCAAAAGTAGATCAAAATTCTTACAAATATAATAAAAAAAATCCACTGAAAAGTAAAACCTATTGACTACAAGATAACCCATTCCACACAGAATTATT
Organism: Picea engelmannii; assembly: GCA_009831015.1. Lineage (NCBI taxonomy): Eukaryota > Viridiplantae > Streptophyta > Pinopsida > Pinales > Pinaceae > Picea > Picea engelmannii. Next base: position 268,738 of record ML795138.1, read on the forward strand.
GGATCCAGAAATTGTCTCTGAATGTTTCAATTATCGGTCAGGGCTCGAAAGGAGCAATTATCGGGAGCAATTATCGGCTTATAAAAATATATTCGAGGGTGGGCCGAGACTGTCCGAACGAACTTCCAACGGGCAAGCCATCATATCCGTCCTCTTCAAGTCAAATCCCAAAATAGGCTCCGATAGCGAACGATTCATGCCGTAAACATGTAAAGCCGCGAACGAATATAGGCCTTTATCGTTTGAAAGGCCATTGCCCTGTTCTATTTAACCGTCGATGGATGTACTCAGGTCTCCAATATAACTGTATTGGATACATTATGTACGTGAAACACATTCATACCTGACAAAAAAATTCTGTGTTAGGTGCTGCAAATGCTTCATGCAACGCGAACTATTCGTACAATGCCAATTCCAGGAGCGAAGGTTTTCTGTCTTCTGTTGGCCATACTAGGAGTCATAATTCATGCCTGTAAGTAGTCATTCATGTACATTTTCTTTTGATATCAGTTGGGTTTCGCCTGTAAGTTGTGTACTGAAGCAATTTCAATTCCATATTGTTCTGATGTTTTTTTCTTGCTTGTGGGCTTCTAACAGTCATTGGGTTTGCTTATTTGAATAAATCCTCTGTCAAAGAAAACTTGGACTAAAATCCCATGGGTTCCTTATCTTTTCCTGTTGGTACTAACATATATGTGCTTGTGGATTCCTTATCTTGTCCCGTTGGATATTTGCTTATGGGGTTTCCCTTATTTCAACCAATAGTCTCTACTATCTACAAGTAAATCCCATGGTTTTCCAATGTTTTCCCTCTGAATGTCTGAGTGTGTGTTTCTGATATTGATCGGGTTTTCCTTGAAGAAATCTTCCACTAGATCATATCTACCTGGTAAAATACCCTGGTTTTACAATGTAAACTGTCTGGCTACCGTTTGCATCTCGTTCTCGGAAGGAAGTAGTGATTATCCACGCTAGCTGCCGTTGAGATTGTTGTGCCAGGGTGCCTAAGATACTGTTGTAAAAAAGAAATCCTGTCTTTATTTAATTTGAAAAACAAAATCTACATTTTTCTACTGATATTCATTGGGCTTCTCTTTTCTGAAAAATTAATGGACTGAGTTCACACTTTTCATGATTATATACAGATCTGCATGATTTTCACTAGTTTTTCAATGACTTTTCTGCTTCTTTTTGTCATTGTTGCACAGATGCAGAGGATTACAGCATTGGTATCGCTTATGGGCCGCTTGGCGACAACCTGCCCTCAGTACAAGAAGCGATGCAATTGATCCAAAGAATGAAGATTGGCAGGGTTAAAATCTACAGTACTGATCCAAGAATCCTTAACGCACTCGCTCACACTGGTATTAAGGTCTCTGTGATGGTTAGGAATGAAGAAATTGCCAGTGTCTCGGCCAGCCAGTCATTCGCAGATGAATGGGTCAACAAAAATATTGCTTACTTCTATCCTGCAACCCAGATCAATATAATCCTGGTGGGGAATGAAGTTTTAACAGACTACTCCAACAAACAGACCTGGTACCAGCTAGTGCCCGCTATGCAGAGAATCTGGCGAGCTCTGCTCAGATATAACCTGAATAATATCAAGGTAGGAACCCCTTTGGCTATGGATATGCTCGCCTCTTCATTTCCTATATCAGCATTTCCTCCATCATCTGCTGTTTTTCGGGACGATATTGCTGAAAGTGTCATGAAACCAATGCTGGAGTTTCTGAGTAGAACGAGATCCTACTTTTTTATGGATGTGTATCCTTACTTTCCTTATTCTTTTGATCCTTACGATGTACCTTTGGAATATGCCAATTTTGGGGATCATGACAAAAGGAACACCGACCCCAATGGCCTTGTGTATACCAATGTGCTGGACCAGCAGCTTGATGCGGCTGTAGCTGCAATGAGCAAACTGGGTTATGAGGACATTAGGTTGGCCATAGCTGAAACTGGATGGCCCAATGCCGGTGACCTTAGTCAGTTGGGTGCCAACATCTTCAATGCAGCCCATTATAACCGGAGGGTTATAAAGAGAATGCTTGCATATCCTCCAGTGGGAACCCCTCGCAGGCCCAAACATTTCATCCCCACATACATCTTTTCATTGTTTAATGAGAATCAAAAGCCTGGACCGGGGACTGAGAGGCATTGGGGTTTTGTGTATCCAAATGGAGCCACGATGTATGAGATCGATCTCACCGGGAAGCTCCAGGATTCTGAGTATAAGCCTCTCCCTCCTCCGCCTCCACCCTACAAGGGCAGATTGTGGTGTGTTGTAGATGCCAATGCAGATGTCTCTGCCTTGCCGTCCGCTATTAATTCTGCTTGCAATCAGGGAGACAGCACCTGCGTTGCCATCCAACCAGGGGAGCCTTGTTATCAGCCTGACACAGTTATTGATCATGCATCCTATGCATTCAACAGTTATTGGCAGCAATTCAAGAACTATTATGTGGGCTGTGACTTTAATAAATCTGCAACACTAGTCACGAAGGACCCCAGTAAGTAAAATTATTCTACTCTGTATCTATAGCCATGCCTAGTTTGCTTTTGCTTGTTTATTTTTAAAGCTCTTTTCAGTATGAACTTGCCTGTCCTTACCATAAATCTTCTTGAATTTTATCGACTATGTTTTGTTGTCTTGTTTTTAGCTTGAATATTTTTGGGTTAGGTATGTTTGCATTTTGCTTGAATCTGCTATAGTCTTTGGGCTAGGTTCATTTGCTTTCACCTTGAATATGAATTACTGTTTGGGCTACGTGTGAGGTATATTTTCTTTTTGCTTGAATCGTTTTGTATACTGGGATATATATGTTTGTTATAGAAACAAACATAAATTGATCTCAGTTTTAGGTCTGGTGTTTTTTCTTCATTTTTTGGCATGAATCCGCTTAACATCTTATATGTGTTGTGTCTTTTACATGAATCTCCTTCGTTTTTAATCCTGGACAGGTTTGTTTAAGCTGAATCTGCTTCGCTTCTTAAGCTTGATGTTTTTCCCTTTTGCTTAAATCCCTTCACATTTTGGGCACGTGTTTGTTTTTTTTAAAGCAAGAATCTGCTTCACTTTCAAATGGTCAGATCCATGTTCCCTGCATGAATCTGCCTCGCTACTTAAGTCTGATACACTTGTTTTTCTTTCTGGATCGATTTCAGTTTTTGGGCTTGAATTTTTTGATTCAACAGATATCGGAGTATATGGGTTTGTTATCAGCTGACACATTTCTGTTATTTTTATGTTGTAGGTAGTGGGACATGCACATACCCATTCGAAGACTGTGTTCAGAAGTCTGTGCTTTGTTGAAATGCTGATGGTAGAAGTATTTTCCTCAGTTTTAGTCGTTCAGAAGATGGTCAGTTTTAGTCGTTCAGAAGATGGTTTTAAAGGAACTTGTCACTTAGCATCCTTGTTGTCAGGATGTCCTCATATTTAATGTTATCTGTCAGTTTAGAGATCCCATCTTTCTGGGGATCTATCAGTTACTCTATCAGTTGCTGTACTCTTTGCAATGATTTAATGAATGTGTAAGTAAGCATCTCTTGTATAAGTACGATTTTCATAAACACAATATCCATTAATAAATAAATAGACTTTTATCACTAATATCTTTGTTTGAGTTGTTTTTGTTAAATTTTTAGAAAATGATGATCTTCTATAAGTACGATTTTCATAAACACTATATCCATTAATAAATAAATAGACTTTTATCGCTAATATTTCATAAACACAATATCCATTAATAAATAAATAGACTTTTATCACTAATATCTTTATTTGAATTGCTTTTGTTAAATTTTTAGAAAATGATGATCTTCTATAAGTACGATTTTTATAAACACGATATCCATTAATAAATAAATAGACTTTTATCACTAATATTTCATAAACACAATATCCATTAATAAATAAATAGACTTTTATCACTAATATCTTTATTTGAGTTGCTTTTGTTAAACTTTTAGAAAATGATGATTTTGAAGAAGAGATAATTATAATAAATGATGATTTTGAAGAAGAGATCATTAATAATTGATATTGAAAATCATTATACAATAATATAATAATAATAGTAATCTATTTTTAAGGTCATTTCTAAGCTACATCCCAAATTGGTGTATGAGACCTCCTTATTTGTGGGACAAAGGACCCCCTCTCCCAGCTATTTGATTCTAATGATATACACACGATATTATATATTTGAATTTTAAATTTTATTATCTCAAAATGAAAATCTCAATTTTATTAGTTTGTTTTTTAAATAAATATTAATAAAAATGATGAGATATGAAACTATGAAAATATTAATAAAATATTGAATAAATATATATCTTTTCTTAATAAAATTATAATTTATTAATGTAGAAGTACAACTAGTTTCTATATGAACTAAAGTAAGGCGCTACTTGATAGCACATAAGCCCTTTATTGGTAGCCTTAACAATGACTAGCATGGGATACTAACTATTTTGCTTAAATTATCTTGTTTTGTTCTACTATATGATCTTAAGCTGCTTTTGATTGCTTAAGAGCTCATATTCCTCGACACAATGAATGGGTTAAGGAATATGAGCATGTTTTGTCTACGCACAATTGCACATTGAAGTCTTGAGATTGTGTCAATATAGAATAAGCTAGTAACCTAAGTAATGTAGATTTTTTCCTACTTAAAAAAAAAATTAAGAAATGTTCATATCATCTATAACCGTGTGTAGATCAAACAAATTTTATGAACTTAAATGTACTTCAAAGATGATAACAATGTCTACCTTCTAGAAAGAACATACGATATATCATATTGTGATTACTACTTATATATGTAATCATATCTTCTATGCTAGTAATTGATATAGTAGATATAATGTTGTCACTGTTGGGTATGTGTTATATTCTTTGCATGTGTGTGTGTGGGCGCGTCAGATATGACAACTGCGTCTGACGATCCCTCTAGTAGTGCTCTTTGTGTCGTATGCGCTAGATGCTTTCCTAGCGGGGTACTAAGGGGGGGTAGGTATGCCCCCCCCTAGTTATGCACAACGTTCGACAATGGGCACAAATTTTTTTTGGGGGCGGTTTTTGTTATTTTTAGCGGATTTTGCTATTTTTAGCGATTTTGTAAATTAATCCCAGATTAAAGGATTAGGGTTTTGGTATCTACAGAATACCTAAAAACATTGTATATATATTGTATGGTGAATGGTGAAATTCAATATAATGAATATAAGAAAGGTTTTCCCGGTTGAGGGTTTCCGGTATAAAATCTCTGTGTACTCTGTGTATGAGCCATTGATTAAATTTT
>ML795138.1:274146-287883 GCA_009831015.1 Picea engelmannii
TATGGTGAATGGTGAAATTCAATATAATGAATATAAGAAAGGTTTTCCCGGTTGAGGGTTTCCGGTATAAAATCTCTGTGTACTCTGTGTATGAGCCATTGATTAAATTTTGTTTTTCTTAAGAATCTATATGCATTGCTTTATTTCACAACTTTAAAACTTACATGTGGTATCATAGCTCGTTTTTGGCTTTAGAGGGATGCCTTTGTTGTTGAGGATTTGGCTTAGTCTTGATAGATCAAGTTTATCTTGGGTCTGTGATAAACATGGGTTTAGTGGGAGCTTTTGCAATGGAGATTCAAGTATAGAAAGAGGAATGGCGAGCTCATCTAGAATCGAGATAGAGAAGTTCAACGGTAAAAAAATTGAGCTATGGAAGCTCAAGATGGAGGACCTTCTTGTAGACAAAGAACAATGGATTGTTGTGGATCCTGGTACACATCCTACTGGTACACCATCTACTAGCACACAGGCTACTGGTACACAACCTACTATTACACAAACTACTAGTACACCAGCTACTAGTATGTCGAAGGAAGATTGGGAGAAGTTGGACAAAAGAGCAAGGGGTACTATTCGACTCTGCCTGGCAGATTTGGTTTTGTTGAAAGTCTCAGGAGAATCTATAGCTAAGGAACTATGGGATAAGTTGGGGAATTTGTATCAATCAAAGTCCCTGGTAAACAAGTTGTTTTTTCGAAAGAAGTTGTATCATCTTAGGATGGAAGATGGAGATTCTTTGACAGAACATCTAAATGCCTTTAATACTCTGGTAAGTCAACTTGTCTCTGTTAATATTATGATTGCAGAAGAAGATAAGTGTATTACTTTGTTATGTTGTTTGCCAGACTCTTGGGATAATCTGGTTGTAGCAATTGGTAGTACCACTCAATCTACATTAAAGTATGAGAATGTAGTTTCATCCTTGTTATCTGAAGAGATGAGGCGGAAAAGCATGGATAGTCATAACATAGATGCTTTATTTGTAAGAGTTTGTACCCAAGATAGGAATCCTGGTAAATTTTTGGGGTGGAAGATCTGAATCTTCAGGTAGATCTAAGTCTTCAAGAAAATCTTTGAGGAAATGCTGGAAGTGTGGTAAAACAGGGCATTATAAGAAAGATTGCAAGTCTAAGAAGGTTGGTAAACCAAAGGGATCTGATAGTACCTCTTCCACAGAGGCGAAAACCTCCACTAAAGAAGGAGGTGATGTTTACCTAGCATCTACAAGTACACATGCAGACCGTGAGGTATGGTTGATCGACTCAGGTGCATCATACCATATGACTCCTCACAGGGAGTGGTTCTTTGAATATGAAAAATACGATGGTGGTGAAGTATTCTTAGGAGATGAATCGACAACAAAAATCTTGGGACGTGGAAGGGTTAAGTTGCTGCTAAAAGATGGAAGGATTAGAAATCTCCCTGGGGTTATGCACATTCCAAAACTAGCCAGGAGCCTGATATCTGTAAGCAAGATGGATGATGCAGGAGTGGATATTGTATTTGGAAAGAACACTTGGAAGATGGTAAGAAGAGAAATGGTGTTGATGAGGGGAGTTCAGTGTAGAAATCTGTAGAAGTTGTTGGGAAGCACTTATACTAATGGGTGTAACAGTTCTATTGTCCCTGAACAGAGAAATAAAGAAGAGAAGACCAATATTGTCCCTGGGAAGAAGACCATGTTGTGGCATCAAAGACTGGGACATATTGGAGAAAAGGGCCTTTGAACACTACACGGTAAATGTATGGTTGAAGGTATGTCTTATTGCACTCTGGATTTTGATTTCTCTGAACATTGCATATATGGTAAATAGAATCGAGTAAGATTCCCATCTAGTGCTACAAGAGCAAAGGGGATCTTAGAGTTGATACACAATGATGTGTTTGGACTTGTTCCCATTCCATCCCTAGGTAAATCTGTGTATTATGTTTCATTCATAGATGATTTTTCAAGGAACACATGGATTTATTTTCCTAGAAAGAAATCTGAGGTATTTGATAAATTTAAAGAGTTTAAGGCTTTGGTAGAAAATTAGACAGAGAAGAAAATAAAGGTATTGAGAACAGATAATGGTGGAGAATTCTGCAGAAATGAATTCGAAGAATTCTGTAAGAAGTGTGGTATAGCAAGGCAGAAGACTACTCCATACACTCCTCAACAAAATGGAGTTGCAGAAAGGATGAACATGACACTGATGGAAAAAGCAAGGAGCATTCTCAGTGGTGCCGTGTTAGGACAAGAATTATGGGCAGAGGCAGTGGGTACAACATGTTACCTGGTCAATCGATCGCCTTCATCAACGATGGATGATAAAACTCCACACAAGGTATGGTCCGGAAAAAAAACCTCTCTTCAACATCTTAGAGTGTTTGGTTGTGATGCTTATGTACATGTTCCAAAGGAAAATAGGAGTAAGCTAGATAAAAAGGCTGAAAAGTGTATCTTTATTGGTTATAAAGATGGTGTGAAAGGTTATAAGATTTAGAACCCAGAAACCAAGAACACTGTTTACAGTTGAGATGTTGTTTTCAGAGAGGTAAAAGATGTGTCCAAATAGGAATTCCTACCAACACAAGACAAAACTGAGAAAATAGAGCTTGAGTTGGATGATGCAAAATCTAAATCATCTGAAAAAGAGGAAGCAAAAGAAGAAGAAGAAGAAGAAGAAGAAGAAGAAGAAGAACCTCATACCCCAGTATTGAGGAGATCAGTGACAAATAAAAGGAAACCAGAAAGGTATAGTCCACTTGATTTTCATTCCAATTTTTCTTTATCTATTCCGATGATGATCCCAGAATTGTCAGGGAAGCAGTGAATTCAGAGGATAGTAAACTCTGGAAGAAGGCTATGGTTGAAGAAATGGATGCCTTGGATAAGAATGAGGCATGGGATATAGTTGAGTTGCTAGCTAGAAGAAAATCTGTTGGTAGCAAATGGTTGTTTAAGAAGAAATTTAATGCACAAGGTAAAGTGGAGAAATACAAAGCTTGGTTAGCAGCAAAAGGTTATTCCTAGGTAGAGGGAATTGACTTTGGTGAGATTTTTTCTCCTGTTGCTAAGTTAACCTCTATTAGATTTCTTTTATTTATTGCTGCTGCTTTTGATCTTAAAGTGGAATAGATGGATGTGAAGACAACATTCCTACATGGGGATCTGGAAGAAGAAATCTACATGAAGCAGCCATAAGGCTTTGTAGTGAAGGGAAAGAAAGAGCTAGTCTGTAAGCTAAAGAAGTCACTATATGGTATGAAGCAATCACCTAGGACATGGTACCAAAAGTTTGACACATACATCCTTGGATTGGGATTTGTAAGAAGCAGGGCTGATCATTGTGTATATTCCAAGCAGGTTGGTAATCACTTCATTTATGTAGTGTTGTATGTTGATGACATGTTGTTGGTAGAAAATAACATGGATGTTATCAAGGAGGGGAAATTGCAGCTATCCTCCAAATTTGACATGAAGGATCTCGATGCTGCTAACTTCATTCTTGGAATGGATATTAAAAGAGATCGTGCGAACAAGAAACTTTGGTTGAATCAGAGAAAATATGTTGAGACGATATTGCAGAGGTTTAATATGCATGGAAGTAAACCGGTTAAGGTTCCTATTCCTATAGGTGTAAAATTATCTGCAGATCAGTGTCCCAAGACACATGAAGAAGAAGAGGACATGTCCCATGTTCTGTATGCTAATGCAGTTGGAAGTTTGATGTATGCAATGGTCTGTACTAGATCGGACATTGCACATGCAGTGGGAGTTTTGAATAGGTATATGTCAAAACCAGGGAAGGAGCATTGGACAACAATAAAGAGGGTCTTCAGGTATCTTCATGGCACTACCAGTTATGGATTTTGCTACCAAGGAAGACCAGGATTGGACAGAGTGCTGGACATACATGGATTTGTTGATGCAGACTGGGTTGGAGATATGGATCGCAGAAGATCTACAAGTGGGTATGTGTTTAACCTATTTGGAGGAGAAATCAGTTGGATGAGCAAAAGACAGGTTGTAGTGGCACTCTCAACTATAGAATCTGAATACATGGCAGCCACTCATGCAAGCAAGGAAGCAATATGGTTACAAAGATTGTGTTTAGGTATTAGGTTGGTACAACAAGCAGTGATATTAGATTGTGACAGTCATAGTGCAATATTCTTGCCAAAGAACCCAACTTATCATTCAAAGACAAAGCATATTGATGTTCAATATCACTTTGTGAGAGACATGGTTGAGAAAAAGAAGGTGTTGCTGGAAAAGGTTGACACTTTGAAGAATGTTGCAGATTCATTGACAAAGTCTGTGAGCACAGAAAAGTTCTCTTGGTGTAGAGTAATAATGGGTATTGCTACCCTGCATTGTTGACTATATAATCCCATGGACCCCTAGATGCAAAGAAAACAACAAGTTGGAGAATGTTAGGTATGTGTTATATTATTTGCATGTGTGTGTGGGCACGTCAGATATGATAATTGCGTCTAACGATCCCTCTAGTAGTTCTCTTTGTGTCGTGTGCATCAGGCGCTTTCCTAGGGGGGTACTAGGGGGGGGGGAGGTATGCCCCCCCTGGTTACACACAATGTTCGGTAACGGGCGGTAGCCTGAGGCAACACCTCGATAAATGTTTTTGGGGGGATTTTTCTATTTTTAGCAGTTTTGTAAATTAATCTTGGATTAAGGGATTATGGTTTTCGTATCTACGAAATACCTAAAACATTGTATATATATTGTATGGTGAATGGTGAAATTCGATATAATGAATATAAGAAAGGTTTTCTCGATTGAGGGTTTCCAGTATAAAATCTCTGTGTACTCTATGTATGAGCCATTGATTAAATTTTGTTTTGCTTAAGAATCTATATGCATTGCTTTACTTCACAGGTTTAAAACTTACAGTCACATCAATTGGAGAACTTGCGTTTCAAATTTTGGGTACGAATTTGTTGGGGAGAAGGGTGGAACCTATTACGAAATAGTCATACAATTATATAGATAGTCGAAGAGGGAATACAATTTTGAAGACAAAGGTGGTGTCTAAAAACACCGTTACAACACTTAAGCAGAGATGATCCAGATTATTTTCGACATGAAATGAGAGCAGAGATATAATAAAGAAATGTAAAGATATATCTCAGATATCCAATAATGTAACAAAAATGTATCAGAGATGCAATCATAAACACAAAGATATAACAATACACAATTTTCTATTAATGAGCAAAAATATACAAAGACTGTAAAAATACAGAGTGAAAGACTTGCTAGAATGGTGACAACTTATCTCTGAGAAGAGATGTTTACGCTACTTGAATTCACAAGAAGATGATTACAATGAGGCTCCAAATTCCTTTTTATCATAAATAAAATAAAAAACCCTAACCTCGGAAGATGAAAAACCAACAGTTTTGTGGACCCCATTTTGGGTGGTTTGGTGTATCAACTTCTCGGGGGTGTAACTTTGGCATACGATCTTTGTTTGTGGTGCATGATCACTCATTGGAAAGGTATCATCGAGGAGATTAATTTTGGGGGTTCAATCAAAGCCTTCAAGTATAATTGAGAAGAACAATCCCAAAAAACCTTCATTTAGGCCCTCAAAATTGCCCTGAAAGTTAAAAACTGCTAAAAATAGTAAATTTCCAAAATTGTGAGAAAACTATTTTGAGCTAGATGGAAAAGGTGGGTGGCCACCAATATCCACCTGGATCAATCCTCCCTCCTTAGGAAGAAATGGTATCCATTGCATTGAGTTCACGGGGGAGAGGGGAAAGCGATTGAATCTTGGTGCGTTGCTTGCCTTGATGGAGACGTTGCGCTGTGGAAGGATGTCACGAACATGTTGTTGGTAGGGTTGAATTTTTTCAACCAGTTGGGATACATGAGATGTCTGGGTGCAGAAGGAATCTTTTTGATTTGTTGCATTCTTTTCGACCTACTTCTATTGGATAGAAGGTGCTTGGGTTGGGCCTGTAGTGGTTGCAGTATCCTTCTGTTTACCGTTTGAACAAATTGTGAAGAAGCTGAATTTTGTAGTATGAGATACTACCTTGCGACATTGTTTAGGTGGGACAGTAGTTGGAACTACCTCTAGTATCCCGTAGATATGACCCTCAGATTAACAATGACACTATGGGGTCGAGACTCATAGATAGCATGGTGCTTCCACATATATGGTTGGCCCAAGAGAACATCACAGACATCGAGCAAGGAAACATCACATAATACCTCATCCTTGAAGGGCTAGATTCCATATGAAAATTGACACTGCTGGCTGACACGAAGATCTTGTCCCTGGCGAAGCCACCTAATTTTGTACGGTTGCGGGTGTGGTGTTGTCGACAATCTCAAATGTTTGACAAAATTTGTTGAGATGAGGTTCTTCTGGCTTCCGCTATCATCAATAAAATGTAGTAGGATCCCCTTCACCCACATTTGTGAATGAAAAAGGTACTCCCCCTCTTCAGGATCTATGGGTTCTTCCAGTTGAATTGCTACGGTCGCAACAATAGCAGTGGGGTCTGCGTTGATGATTTGTCTTCTATCAATATTTTCTTAATCATATTATGAATAAGGGTTTGACTCCTTGTCTTTGATCTCTACCACCATTGATTGTTTTGAGTGACATTTATCGGTGTTGTGCCAGGGGATTTTGTGGAAATCACACCATTTTCTGATGTCCTTCATCTTTCCATGAACCTTCTTTTCCTGTGGCTTGGATTGGTTTTCGGGAGACTATTTGTTATGACCATCTTTATGATACTTTGGTTGTTGCGGATTTGCAGAACTGAACTCCCGCTTGTTCTGGTGCTTAAATTTTTTCTCGATTTTAACAACATATTGATAAGCATCACCGAGTGATGAGATGTCCAAAAAATCCATTTCAGTTTGGATGTATCTGTGTAGAGCCCCACAGTATTTCAGAACCAAATGTCGTTTAGAGTCTTTCATACACAGCTTGGTGCACAAGGTATAGAAGGTATTGGTGAACACCATAAATGCTCAGCCCCTCTCTTACCGCAGCGTGATCCATCTCATGTACTGCTCCTTAGAGTTGCCAACAGGGTAATATTGTTTCTTTACCACATCCACAAAAAAATTCCAAGTGGGCTCGACCCCATATATTCGAGACTCCTCTGTGGAACTTTTCTCCTAGTAAGTTTCCCACCAATGTTTGACATGGGGGAGAGCCTTAAGGAGTGCAGAGGTGATCTTTTCCTTGTTGGAGAAATTATGAACAAAGAAATAACCTTCTAATAGATTTAACCATTTTTCTAGGGCATATGCATCTATTTGTCCTTCAAATATGGGAATATCAAAATTAACTTGTACCTTGAAAGGAGAGGTGCCTCCAAATTGGTCGCTTGATGAAGACGTTCCAGTTTTTATCGGCAGGCATTGAAGAATGTGCGAAAAAATCTCCATCATTTCATCCCTCTGTCGCGTGAGAGCTTGCTCAAGAAACATATTAATAGAATCATCTTCTTTGTCATTTTTCTTTTCTTCTGCCATGGAGGTTTTCTTGGGTGTGCGAGAGAGATTTTCCTCAAGAGAGACAAGCTTGAGACCCAACTTTCTATACTCGGACCTCATCAGGGACATGCACTGAAAAACGATCAAGAGCAACCTGCTCTGATACCACTGATCCAGATTATTTTTGGCATGAAGTGAGAGCTGAGATATAATAAAGAAATGTACAGAGATATCTTAGATATCCAATAATATAACAAAAAAGTATCAGAGATGCAACCATAAACACAAAGATACAGTAATACACAATTTTCTATTAATGAGAGAAAATGTACAAAGACTGTAAAAATACAGAGTGAAAGACTTGCTAGAATGGTGGTAGTTTATCTCTGAGAAGAGATGTGTCCGCTACTCGCATTCACAATAAGATTATTACAATGAGGCTCCAAAGGCCTTTTTATCATAAAGAAAATCCAAAACCCTAATCCTGGAATATGAAAAGCCAACAGTTTTGTGGACCCCATTTTGGGTAGTTTGGTGTATCAACTTCTCGGGGGCATAACTTTGGCATACGATATCTGTTTGGGGTGAACRATAGCACATTGGAAAAGTATCATCAAGGAGATTCATTTTTTGGGCTCAATYAGAGCCTTCAMCTATCATTAAGAAGCTCAAAATGGCCCGAGAAGCTAAAAACTGCTAAAAATAGTAAATTGCCAAAATTGCCAGAAAATTGTTTTGAGCCAGATGGAAAAGATGGGTGGCCACCGATATCCACTTGGATCAATCCACCCTCCTTAGGAAGTAATGGTATCCATTGATTTGAGTTCCCAGGGAGAGGGGAAAGCGATTGAATCTTGGTGTTTTTCTTGCCTTGCTGGAGATGTTGCGCCGTGGAAGGATGTCATGAACCTATTGCTGGCGGGGTTGAATCTATTCAACCATTCGGGCTACATAAGATGTCTGGGTGCAGAAGGAATCTTTCCAATTTTCTACATTCTTGTCGACCTACTTCTATTGGATAGAAGGTTCGTGGGCCGAGGATGTAGTGGTTGCAATATCCTTATGTTCACCTTTTGAACAAATTGTGAAGAAGTTGAATTTTGTAGTATGAGATACTAACTTGCGATATTGTTTAGGTGGGACAGTAGTTGGAACTACCTCTGATATCCTATAGAGATGACCCCCCAAGAGTAACAATGAAACTATTGGGTCGAGACTCATAGATAACATGGGGCTTCCACATATATGGCTGGCCCAAGAGAATATCACAGACATTTAGCGGGATAACATCACATAGTGCCTCATCATTGAAGGGATGGATGTCGTATGAAAATCAACACTGCTGGCTCACACAAAGATCTCATCCCTGGAAAAGCCACCTAATGTTGTATGGTTGCAGGTGTGGTGTTGTCGACAATCCCAACTATTTGACGACCTCTGCTGAGATGAGGTTCTTCTAGCTTCTGCTATCAACAATAAAATGCAGCGGGGTCCCCTTCACCCACATATGAATGAAAAAAGGTGCTCTCCGTCTTCAGGATCTATGGGTTCTTCTGATTGAATTGTTTCGGTCGCGACAATAGCAGTGGGGTCTGCATTGACGATATATCTTCTATCAATACTTTCTGAATCAGATTTTGAATTAGGGTTCAACTCCTTATCTTTGGTCTCGGTCACCAATGAATGTTTTGAGCAACATTCATCGATGTTGTGCCAGGGGATTTTGTGGAAATCACACCATTTTCTAGTGTCCTTCTTCATCTTTCCGTGACCCTTCTTTTCTTGTGGTTTGGAATGGTTTTCAGGAGACTGTTTGTTAGGGATGTCTTTATCATACTTTGGTTGTTGCATATTTACAGACCCAAAATCCTGTTTGTTTTGGTGCTTAAATTTTTTCTCGATTTTAACAGCATATCGATAAGCAACACTGAGTGTTGAGATGTCTAGAAAATCCATTTTAGTTTAGATGTGTCTTTGTAGAGTGCCAAGGTATTTCATAACCAAATGTTGTTCGGAGTCTTTGATACCCAACTTGGTGCGCAAGTTATGGAAGTTATTAGTGAACTCCAAAACCTCTTGGCCCCGCTTTTTCCACAGTTTGGTCCATCTCATGTACTCATCCTCATAGTTTCCAACATGGTAATACTGTTCCTTTACCACATCCAAAAAAAATCCCAAGTGGGCTTGAAACCATATATTCTAGAATCCTTTGTGGAACTTTGCTCCTAGTAAGTTTCCCACCAATGTTTGACATGGGGGAGAGCCTTAAGGAGTGTGAAGGTGATATTTTCTCTGTCGGAGAAATTATGAACAGAGAAATAACATTCTAGCAGATTTAACCATTTTTCTAGGGAATTTACATCTATCTGTCCTTCAAATATGGGAATATCAAAATTAACTTGTACCTTGAAAGACGAGGTGCCTCCAAAGTGGCTGCTTGATGAATACGTGCCTATTGTTATCGACAAACATTGAAGGATGTGGGAAAAATTCTCCATCATTTCGTTCCTCTGTCGTGTGAGAGCTTGCGCAAGGAACATATTAATAGAAACGTTTTCTCTATTGTTTTTATTTTCTTCTGAAATGGAGGGTTTCTTGGGCGTACAAGAGATATTTTCCTCAAGAGAGACAATATTGAGACCCAACTTTCTATACTCGGACCTCGTCAGGGACATGCAATGAAAATGATCAAGAGCAGCTTGCTCTAATACAAATGATCCATATTATTTTCGGCATGAATGAGAGTGGAGATATAATAAATAAATGTACAAAGATATATCAGATATCCAATAAAATAGCAAAACTGTATCAAAGATGCAACCATAAACACAACAATATAGTAATACACAATTTTCTATTAATGAGTGAAAATGTACAAAGACTGTAAAAATACAGAGTGAAAGACTCGCTAGAATGGTGGAAGCTTATCTCTGAGAAGAGATATGTCCGCTACTCAAATTCGCAAGAAGATGATTACAATGAGGCTCCAAAGGCCTTTTTGTCATAAAGAAAATCCAAAACCCTAACCTTGGAAAATGAAAAGCCAACAATTTTGTGGACCCCGTTTTGGGTAGTTTGGTGTATCAACTTCATGGGGCATAACTTTGGCATACGATCTCTATTTGGGGCGCATGATAGCTCGTTGGAAAGGTATAATCAAGGAGATTCATTTTGGGGGCTCAATTAGAGCCTTTGGTTATCATTGAGAATCTATATCCCAAAAAGCCTTCGTTTGGGTCCTCAAAATGGCCCCAGAAGTTAAAAACTGCTAAAAATAGTAAATTACCAAAATTACCAAAAATTTTTTTTGAGATAGATGGAAAAGGTGGGTGGACATCAATATATACCTAGATCAAGAGAGAAAGTGATTAGAAAATGACAATTCCTATTGCACATCTCGATCTGCATGATCTACATGTACTTTGATTTTTCTTTCCACTCGATGATAATGATCCATGGGGTCTGCTATTTATAACATCAAGATATAACCACTTTCTCTATAATCAGGAAGATCTTTCCCACATATAATCATCGGTTTTTACATTTGACTCTGTCAAATCCATGCTATCTATTCGTCTCAACAAGGATGCTCGACCTGACCGTCCATGCATTTAGCCCATAGTTGATTATTGGGTTGGTCGATCCACCGCCTAACTATATTCAGCTGTTGGTCAACTGTTCGACCGAAAATCATGTCGGCTACTCAACCAACTAATGTAGATATCTGGTCAATTGCTCAACCTACTATTTCCAAATGTAGGTTGATCGCCCAATCAAATAAATTGAGGATAAGTTTGATGAATCATCAATGCTTGATGTTCCAACACCCCCCCATCAACACACGTCTCTATAGCTTCAGGAGGTGAAATTATGTCATCATGACACCCCCCATAATTGCAACTTCCTGAAGCTCAAGTGTAGTACAAAGCTTGATAAATCTATCTTCAGATAAATATTTAGTGAAGATATCCACAACCTGATCATTTGTTCTGCAATATTCAAGAGAGACAACATTATCATGAACTAACTATGTCAAATAGTGAACATGGAGCTCAACATAATTCATCTTACTGTGGGAACCAACATTGTCAACAAACTGTATAGTACTTTGATTATCATAGTAGATCGTAGTCAAGGTCTAAACAAGAAATCCATGTTCTCCTAGAAGTTGGCGGATCGAGACTGCTTTAGTGCCTACTTAAATGATGCTACAATATTCCACTTCTTTAGTCGACAAGGAAACTACCTTCCATTTCTTGCACGACCACACCAACAGTCTAGTGTTGAGATGAAACACATAGCCAAAAGTGGAATTCTGATCATCATTGTTGCCAGCCCAGTCGGTGAAGACGATCAATGAATCTGAACTTCTACAATACTTGGTACCAAAATGATATAGTTGGATATCATATCGGTGGCCACCCACTTATTCCACTAGCTCAAAGACTAGTTTCCATTTTGACTGTTTTTCTATAGTTTTTCGGGTCCCAAAATTCCGGGGTCGTTTTGAGGCCCTAAACAACATTTTTTTGGGTCTGACACTCTCACATTGTAGGCTTTAGCCAAAGTGTGATGAAAACATGTCTAGTCATCAGATAGTTGTTTCCAATGAGCTATCGTGCACATAAAATGAAGATCGTATGCAAAAGTTACGACCCCAGGAAGTTGATGTACCAACTTACCCCATTGAGGCCCACATGACTTTTGGTGCTTCATCTCCTAGGGTTAGTTTTTTTTTTATGTTTAGGGCTTTCTCATTTGTGATTTATGTTAAAAAATACCTTTGGAGCCTCATTGTAATCAACTTCTAGTGAATGAGTGTAGTCGACACATCTCTTCTCAAAGATAAACTACCACCATTCTAGCTAGCTTGTGTGTTTTTGGATTTATAGTCTTTATTATTTTAGATAGTCATTAATATAATATGAGATTTATTGTATTATTGTGTTCCTTTCCATATATCTATGTATTTATTTGTTATATCTTTTTTATATTTCTCCCTTCATATCATTCCTAAAAAATAATCTGGATCAGTGGTATCGAAGCAGTCTACTCGTTGTCGTTCATAGTGCATGTCCTCGACGAGGTCAGGGTATAGAGAGTTGGGTCTCAATCTTGTTTTTCTTGAGGACAAGCACTCTCACACACCCAATAAACCTTCCATGGTGGAATAAAATAGGGATGACGGGATATGAGATCCTTTCAAACTATTTCTCGAGGAAGCCCTCGCACGACAGAGGAACAAGATCATGGATAATTTTTGTCAGATCCTTTGACGGTTGTCAATAAAAATGGAGGTACATTCAACCAACATTCACTTCAGAGGTGAGACACCCTTCAAGGTACAAGTTAACTTTGATATTCCTTTATTTAAATTCCAAATAGATTTCGATGCTTTGGAAAAATGGTTAAATATGCTAGAGGGTTATTTCTCTGTCCACAATTTTTCCAACAATGAAAAGATCACCTTTGTGTTCCTTAAGGCTCTTCCCCATGTTAGAGATTGGTGGGAGAGTTATTGTGAGAAGGGGATCGTCTTTTCTACTCATAGATGGGGTGAAGGGTACCCCAATCCATTTCATTGTTGACAGTGGTATCCAAAATAACTTGATCTCAATAGAGGTTTTCAAGAGGTTGAACCTGACAATAACACCACATCCTCAACCATACACCATCGGTTGGCTCAGCTAGGGACAAGACACTCGCCTCGGCCAACAATGTTGCATGCAATACGACATCAAACCCTTCAAAGATAANCTTGAGGTTTGTGATGTTTTTCTAGGACAACCATATAAGTGGGAGCATCATCTTCTTTATGAATCTAGGCCTCATAGTGTCATTATTACTTTGGGAGATCAACTCTACAAGGTACTAGAGGCAATCTCAAACACTACGGTCTCATTGATATCGATGAAGCAGTGCATAAAGGTGGTCTATCATACCGAGATATTTTTCCTTTGTATGGTTCAATTGAGAAGTGAACAGAAGGTCACTGCAACTGCCAAAACCTCTACACGGGGTCTCTCTTCCCAACAACAATAGGTGGAAAAAATAGTAGAGGAGTACAAAGACATATTCACCTCACCTACTAGGGTGCATGTGCAATGTTAGGTAAAGAAATCCATTGATATGAAACCCAATGCTCCTCTTCCTAACGACCTTGTATACATGCATTCTGTTATGAAGAATGAAGAAATCAAATGCTAGATCTAAGAGATAATTATGAAGGGCCACATCAGACCAAGATCCTCACCTTGTAGGAG
>ML795139.1:0-25958 GCA_009831015.1 Picea engelmannii
AGATTGCTTAAATCGCACAAATCTTGAAGTCTGATTAACATAGGAAGCTTTACATCGAACTGATTATCAGTCACATATAAACATTTTAGCATTGTATCGGATTTTTAATTGAGGACTATTGCATGAGGTCATTGCATCTTAGTGTTTGAAAGTGAAAGGAAAATCCTTCTCCTTCCCTTAAATAGACATTCATTGAAATAAAATACTGCTTATCATTTCTTATGCATGTTTTGGGAATTGAGTCATAATATCATCGTTTTTCACTCTCATACACCTCTAAGTAAACAACAACCACTAAAATCAATGCTAAACTAAAATTTATCAGACTTTTTAACATTTTTGTTAAGAAAACCTACATTAGCTTAAGGTGTAGGGCTTTGGAATAGGTTGAAAGGATAACTTTCTAAAGCTATCAAACAAACGTAGCATCTTGCGATAGGGAGAGAAAATCCAATTGTCATATAGGCTTTCTGAGATCCCCCTCTCACACAGGGGTTACGTACGAGGCCGTGTTCAAGAGATTTACGGAGATTATCCCTCCGTGGTTCAACCGTTCGTAGTAGTCAGATCGTATATTGGGGTTATTCTTGAGGTTCAACTGTCTTCATTTGGTCTCGGTGCTTCGTGAATTCCGAATCCGTTCGAGGTTATCTAGAGTTCTATCGGTCCATTTGTCCTCAGTTTTCTCGAAGGATTTCAGACTTGTTATCCTGCCCATACATTCGAACTAGAATGTCGACTGTACCCACCCAGGGGATGAATTCAATTTGGTGACCTTAGTAGCCATAATATTTAGAGTCTTACACAAGGTGACGGTGAAGGGAAGTCTCACTGTACCTGGAATAGACGTTGGTCAAACTCATTCAGGCTCCTTGGAGGGTAAATCCACATTTACTACGTGGAAGCTTGCACCAAGGTGTAAGTCCATTAAGTAGGCCGCCAACGTAACTGATCCACCCTCTCTATCCCTTCCCCTTCCTAGTTTGATCTCGCGACATTGGATTTCATCACCAACTAGTTGTTTCAATGTGGGAAGGTTTGTTTGATTGTTTGCTTCTCATATTCATAGCGTGTGTTGTTTGTGTTACTTAGTGGACCTTAGGTTGAGTCAATGTTAATGGCATCAACTCCTGAGAGTACCAATGGAGGAACCCCTTGTCCTAGGGAAACTTACACCTTTCTTTCTTTTGGAAACTTTGGTCCTTCGTACATTGCCACACTAAGTCTTTCGGGACTCACCATCGGATTACCGGTTTGGTTGTTCCCCACTCCGGTGATATCGAATCCTCCCAGTGCTTCAATTGCACCTAATAATTTAGATGTTAGTACACCACCCACACATCAACCTCATGTCGAATTTTCATCTTCTTCACCCATTAAGTCTCCTTCCCTTTCTCCTTCTTCGCTTAGTGAAAGCTCTAAAGCAAGTAGCCAGGTTGATCAGAAGAAGAAGAAACAGAAAGAAAAGAAGAAGAACTAGACAGGGACCAAGCCTACAACTACATCAAATGTTGGATCCAAGAAACCAACTATTGTTGGTATTACTGGGAGTGTTAATGAGGTCAACAAGATTAAAATGAAGAATCTGAAACCCAAATTCCCTTGTAGTCTTTGCAAGGGTGACCACTTTCTGAGGGATTTCCCTGGTATTCCCAAGGTCTTATAAATGTGGTCCTCCACGTCATCGGCCCCTGCTGGTCATGTTGTTGACACCCCGTCAACTAGTGACGTTAATTTTGGTAAGAAGAAGACAACCATCAAATTTCCCTGCATGTTATGCGAAGGTGATCGTTATTCTCACCATTGTCCTCGTATGGGTGAAGCTTTTTCTCTTTTGGGAAAGGTTCAACTTCCAATCAGTTATCGTAAGATTTCTCCCAACCCATCGTTAGTTCATGGACTGGTCAATCTGGTTCCATCCCCGGTCATTCCGGTTGATTAGATGGTCAATCTAGTTTCATCCTCAGTTGAACCACTAACCAAAGTAGTTGATCCAGTTCCATCATTGATCAACCCCACTTTTCATCTGAAAAGTGGCACCCAAGTGACTCATCCAGTCCCGTCATTAGTTAGTCCCACCCTTCATCTGAAGATTTCTAACATGGTCAATCCCACTCCTCCTCTGACGAGTGTCATTGTGGTTTCTCTGGTCCCTTCATCGGTCAGTCTGGTTGATCATGTCGTCAATTTGGTTGAAAAAGTGGTTGATCCAATCCCATCTTCGTTCGATCCCTCTCTCTCATTAGAGAGTGAAACCCAAGCAGTTGATCCTTTTCCACCTGTCAACCCCATCCTCCCCTTGGAGAATGAAACCCGACTGGTCGATTTGATGTCATTATTAATTGATCCTACTCTCCCGCTAGAGAGTAAACCCAATACTGCCCACGTTTCTCTCATTAATACAGACACTATCATTCTAGGGGGCATTCCTCCTTCTCCCGCAAAGCCCCCTCCAAGTTATGAGGACATCCTTTTTTATTGTTGTGTGTTAACTGGACCTCGTCTTCCCTCTCACATTCCTTTAAATATTACAGTACAGGTTTGTGGTTGGGACGTTCCTCATGCGCTGATAGATGAAGGTTCATCCATTAGTATTATATCCTCTATTGCTTGGAAATATTTGGGTTATCCTCAGATTGTGTCGGTTACCCAGAATCTATTCTCTTTTAACAGAAGAACCAGTCACCCTTTAGGGATCCTTCCAAAGTTTCCCGTAACTTTGGGAGGGAAAACTATCTTTATTGATGTTATGGTAGTCCAGGACCCCTTGGATTTCAATTTACTCCTTGGGAGAGATTATGTCTATGCCATGAAATATATTGTGTCCACTTTTTTTCATGTCATATCTTTCCTGCACAATGGAAGAATGGTGACTATTGATCAACTTCCGTTCATTGGCCCTGACTTGACCATCAACCCAATGACCTCCCTAAACGGGTCTTATATGTAGTCGATATCACCCCTACCACATGTCAATTATGTGGCATTGTCTCCCATGAATTCAAACTCCGATGACTTAGATCCGGTAGTTGACATGGTGATCTCTTCGATAGGGATATTGGAACCTGATCTCCTTACCCCTGATGCGACCCTCAACATGTGTTCCTTCCAGAGCATTCTTCTTCCATCTAGTGGAGATCTCTTGGAAGACATGATTGACATTTGTCCCTTGACATGTGTTCCTTCCAGGGAATTATCCTCTTGGAATCCATGATCAAGAAGAGGTCACGAGCATAGTTTCACTTCTTTGTGGCAAGATCGTTACAAAATGAAACAAAGGCTACGAACATAGTTTCTCTTCTCTGTGGCAAGCTCCTTAAAAAATGAAACAAAATCTATGAGCATAGTTTTTCCTTTCTGTAACAAGCTCGTTAAAAAATGAAACAAAAATCTAGGGATTTAGTGCAGAGCCTTGAGCATAGTTATTTTCCTATGTCAAGCTCGTTAAAAAATGAAACAGTCACCTCTCCTGTCAGGTTGAGTCTTTCACTAGATCTCGTAGATGTCGAGTCAAGTCTTTCGTTAGGTCTCGTATTTAAACCTTCATTTCATCCACCCTTATCCTTTTTCTCTATCTAGTACAAAACTTGGTGACAACCTCATATTCGGTGAATGAATTGAAGCTTGGGGGCATGTCTCCAGCCTTTGATGATCATTCTGGAGTTAAGCCACTAGATTTCAAGCTGGGGGCAGAGTACTGATCTTAGTCTTTGTTCTTTCTCGCGCTTGTAAAAACATGAGAATTTAACGGAGCAACCTTTTATCTCTTTTTTGGGTTTGCATGGATATACGAAAAAGGAACCCCCTGGAGTCTTCTTTAAGTTCTTTTAAGACTCCCTAAACAAGAAAAGATTTCCAGGTGATCTTGCTTCCTTTCCCACTCATCAAAATTTTTGAAAGGGTGTCTTTCAAGTGATAATTTATCTCTTTTTAGCCTCGCAAGACTAACATTACGAAAAAGGAAAACACTGGAGTCGTCTTTAAGTCATTTTCAGACTCTCTAAGTATGAAAAACCACCGAGTTTACCTTCTCTGGACTTGTTAAACAATCATACATTGAAGGGCCCATATGGGACCGAACCCTTACTTCTTCCAGTTCGTTAAACAAAGGAAGAGGAACTTACCAAAGGTGATTTATATTGAGCAAGTGTTAGCCTCCTCGAGATCGTTAAATTAAAAAGAGGTACTCGTCTATCTGGATGGGGGAAAAATTGAAGGAAGCAAGCCAAGTAGTTTTTGAAAACATCACAAGTAACTCTTACAGTCGCCCTTGAACATGACACTTTGTCTTTTCACGCATTTTAATCCATTGAACCTCTACACTGAGCCAATCCTCTAAGTTTTCTTACTCCTTTGGGTCACCCGATGAAAGTCACCGTATCCATTGCATCATCGTGTCTTGGTCCATGTCATGTTTCTGTTTTTGTGCCTCGGTGTTTAAGGGAAGTATCTGCCTCTAGAGTCAGCCATCACAAATACCTTGTTTCAATGCCCGTGTCAGTCCATGTTCATTTGATCTACCAATTTACATATCTATGTCAGTTTTGTGTCGTTGATGGGGGATACATCAAGGCCCTCCCTCGATGAGTCTATTCTTGTCGACTTAAACACATTATCTGGGAACTAGACTTAGAAACCAGTTAGTACCTTGGGACCTACATGCCTCAATGGTAGGCCTCCTCGCTTCCGATAGTGGGTTTACATCATTGACCCCTGATCGGGTGATTCCACAAATTTTTGACTTCATCTCATCCATTCACATTCGTTGGAATGTACTAGAGTACCTTGGGAATCATTGACATCAATGGTGATTTCCTTCGCGGTTGTTAACGATTTACTTCATTGACCGGTAATCAAGTGGTTTCTTCCATGTTCGACATCAAGACATCTATTCACATGGTTAGATTCATACTACATTGAGATCGGTAAGAAGACCCTGGATTGAGTGATCACTCAGATATGTACTTTGCCCAGGTTGCGACGGAGTTTCTCTTGAATAATGACACATACATTGTCACATAGATCCACTTTGTATTGGTCCATGGCTATGTCTCGTTGTCTTGTAGATCCACTATGTATTTTTTGTGGCTACGATCAGTTCATATCATGGAAGTATAGATCCACATTGTATCTTTGGTGATATACTCTTTGTTAATATAATTATAGATCTACAGTGTATCTTATGGCGGCCATACCTTGCAAGTCTTTATCACCCAAGCATAGGTATGTCTTCCTTGGGTTTGAAACATATCATAATATTTTTTTGATGGTTGTGTGCAGCTTTTTCCAGGTTCTCCGAGTCTGTACCCTTGCTTGAAAAAATATACAAAGTACTCCAGTCATCAGTTTTTGTCTTCTGACTTCGCACTTTGGGGGGAAATCTGTTACACATCAAAATTACTCACTTCAATAGTGTCGCAAGTGTCGTCATTACAAGTTTTGCAAGTGTCTCATATTGACCACAAGTGTTGCAAACATCATACTACAATCTTTCCTATGTCGTTCCTCTAACAACATCACAGGGACACTTAAGACACCCTCAAAGACTGGTTTTAGAAAGGGAAATCATTTGATGAAGAGTACAAAGCATTTTCCATGAACAAAACCACTCAAAAATGGATTTTGGAGGAAAGCACTCCCCTAACCACTGTCAGGGAGTGCTAGCACTCCCTGGCCTTCTTTGAGGGAGCGTTGCAACGATCTGTGCACCCTTTTGGGGGAGCCTTGGCCTTTTTTAGCAAATTTTGGGTTGTTGAGTAAAATCATGGATAAACCCCCTCATCTCTGGAGTTGGTTGGATTCGAATCTGAGGTCAAGGCTACATATTAGGGAGGATCCACAACTAATGGAGAAGAATCCTCAACCTATCCCAAGAATCTCTAAGGTGGTTGGGTCTCTCCAAGCTTATATAAGGAGGCCTTCTCATGGTGAAAATGGATAGAGATTAAGAGATACCAAACTTATGATCTTATGAGTGGTATTGAGATGGAGACATTGTAAAGAATCAAACTTATGATCTCATAAAGGAGATATCATTGAAGCATCATCATTCTGTGTGTGGATTATTTGAGCAAGGGTCCAGACAAAGAGAGCTTGGTGAAGCTATTGCACCTACATCTATGGTTGTAAGCTTTTCACTTTGTTTTCATTAATATAAATCTATACTTGGTCTATTTCCTTTAAAGTTTGTGTACGTTTCATGAACTTGTTTCTATTATAGATCCATTATGAAGCTAATCATGGTAGAGTAGGAAGTATGTCTCATTTTTGTTGCTCATTACATTGCAGGACGTTCTGAAGAACTTGGAGATCAAGATCATCCTGAATCAAGCAAGAACAAACGTTGGGAAAAAGGTATTTACCCTTCTTCCTCCTTCTTCTTCTAATAGTTTAGCTTCATGGAAAGGAATGTCAGTGTCCACAATAGCACTTTTTTTTCTTGGTCATAGGGTTCTAGTATCCAAGAGGAAATTGTTCGCAAGGGGATTCTCTTGTAACAGTCCTGAAGTCCCAAAATGTTTAAGGATAAAGATAATCCCAGGTTAATTAGCAAAAATTCTTGGTTAGTGACTCTGGGATTTCGGTCCTCCTGAAGATATATATACTCTGCAATCCAAATCTCCCGAACGTCGAATTTCTAAAGTGGATTATCCTCATTTATTGCATATTTTAAAGATTTTAAAAGGCACCAAACCAAGAACGTTGAGCCATTCAAAGACATCATACTACTCATCTGACAGTAGCTCGGTGATATTCAATAGGTACATAACTGAAGCTTCATATCCGAACCCTGCAATGCCACAACCTGGAATCAAAGAAACTACACACCCCAACTGTAGAAGGAATATCAGAGACTCTAGAAAAGCGCCAGAAGACTTACTTCTTCCCCCCAGAAGATAAGTTGAGGAAGAACGTCGCCAACACATGCAACTATCTCCTAGTGGCCTCCAACAACACGCATGGATTCTAGTGCTCGATACACAACTCAGTTTTGTCACTCCTAGTCATTCTCTGTCAAATCTCAGTTCACTCCAACATATGCATCAGTCTAGTTTCATTGCTAGTAGCATTTTTTAGTTGTTTAATTGCAGGACTCTTTTAGATTAAGGCATAATAAGTGGTATTTTATGTGTGATAAGAACCACTCATTTTTTATTAAGTCAATCTCGAAGTATACATTAATATACTCCAAAAGTGTTCTAGTTAAGTTAATAAGTTGTTTTACAACTGATGTTGTAGAGTTAAGCCTCAATTCCACACTGGCCGAGGGCCTCTACATCTTTGATAAATAGGCAATTTTTGTATGTTAGAGTGGATCAGTTCTTGGGATAATAATATCAATACATCAGACTGGTTGAACCTATTCTATGCACAGATTAAATCTCTCTACCTAGTGAATATACTCTTGATGATGGTGTATTTTGTCCAAATTTGCATGTCTTTTTCTTATCTTATCTTGAATGCAATTTTTTATTTGTGCGAAGTACATTTCATTTCCTTTCAACTATTGTATGACTTATCTTTACTAATATGTAACCTGAAAAACAAATAATTCTTTGGTGAAGATATATTTTTATTGCAACCTATGAGAATATTTGTGTTTAGATACATGTTTAATGCCTTGAAATGATATTTTAAGACTTAAACTTCTTGCAACAGATAATTCATTGAGTTGTTTGTTGTTTCCCTTTATTTTTTACCTCTACTATCTCACTTGTCTATCATTTGTGTGCCACCATCCAAGGAGGACCCTCATCCTTATCATTTTTCCAACCCAATTATGCTTTTGTCTTGGTAAACCAATCCTCCAAGTGACCAACAAAGTCAAAATAACAAAACCAACCATTCCAAAACTTGAGGTGGCCTAGCTCTGCGTTTTAGCAGTCAGGTGCAAACTTTAGGACCAACAATTGTAGAAAAATAATTCCACCTCTTTCTAAATATTAGTGCAGTTAATATTCCCTTATCATTCTAATGTGTTATCCACCCATTCCTCGACATCCACTGATATTAATGCTTTCTTCTTCTTTTTCTGAAAATATTTGGGGTGCTTCTCAGGGTGAAATTTCCAAAAAATCACCTCCATGTGTCCCATTCGATCACATCCTATACATTATTGGATGACAGGTGTTCCTTCTTATGTTGTTTCCACAACCTTCTTCTAATTCCACTTCTTCTTGTTTGTCTTCTTTCTCTGTTTCTCTTGTGGTTCTACTTGCTTGTGAGGATTTTTCTGTTTCTTCTGCTTGTCTCCCTCAAGGTATTGTGCTTGAATGTTGGCCTCATCAATTGTCTTTGGTATAAATAACATCAATTTCCTATGAATATGAGGAAAAAATTCCCCCAAATACTTGACCAATGTGTTTGGACTTTTGAGAGAGACTCCCATCTAAATTGCTCTCTTCCTGAACTCTATCATGAACACCTGCACGGATTTTCCATGTCTCCATCTAAAGTATTTCCATACTATTTGTTATTGTTCCTCATATCCTATTGGATAAAACTGAGATTTGATCATGTTTTTAAAAACTTCCCAATCAGTCACTGGTCACTCATTTCCTAGTGCTCTGCTTACTTTATCACTCTCCCACCATGTCAAAGAATGGCCTTCAAGCTTCAACCAAGGGAAAGAAATATTTTGTTTTCCAGTTACTTATTGAACATTGAAGTACACTTCCATTTGGTGTAGCCATTAGTTCATCCTAATAGAATCCACTTCTCCATCATAAGGATGTATGTCCACCTTAGCCTCTGCACGGAAAGGTACCTATGTCTTGTTGTAGTTGCACTCTCCCATTTCTGGATCAATCTTTATGTTTTGTCTCTGTCTTATTTTCTTCCTTCCTTGGGACTTCATGACCATCATCCATTGATGATGTTTCCTTTCCCTTCGCTTCCAATAGGTGTGACATCATTGATGTCAACATGGCCAAACTCTATTCAAATCGATCCAACATGACCATGGGGTCTTCTTCCTCTTCATAATGTTCCCCTAACATTCTTGATGCTTTAATTTTCTCTATGCTTGAAAACAATTCTTGTCCCTTTCTTTTGTATTCATTGCAGGTACTTACCATACAGGTCTCACTGACTATATTTGAAAATATGCTATGATACCATCTGATTTGTAAACGAGAGGCTAATAGCCTATCCATCTCACCAACACAGAATTCTATGTTAAATAGTTATATCTATTAAAATAATTATAACTCTGGCTATTTAAATGTCGGAAAATTATCGACCAATCTAGTTCCAAGTCGATTCAGAAAGAAATAATGGGTCAAGTCGAGTCGAGAAAGAAAAAATGAGTCAAGTTGAGTCATAAAAATGCAAGACAAAGCGAGTCGGGTCAAGTTGAAGCAAGTCGAAATTTCTCAAGTTGGATTTACCCAAGTCGTAATTATTCAAGTGGGATTTACTCGAGTTGGAATTACTTAAGTAGGATTTACTCAAGTCAGAATTTCTTCTAAGTCAAATCGACCAAGAGATGTCTATCGGTCTGATGGGGAAGGGAATTCTACCAAAAGGGAAACCAAGTCAATTTTTTAGTGACCAACAACTGGAAGGAATGCCTTGGGGAAAATTTATTCACCAGTAATTTCAAAAATATTTTGTAACAAATTTGAGTAACCCACAGTACATAAAACGTAGGGGATTCGATTTTAATATCCCCTAACAAATAAAAATGTTTTAAAAGTCGATTTGGCATACAACTATGGAGGGAAACATTTTGGGAGAATTTGGCATCGGGAAAGTTTGCAAAACTGGATATGGTTTGAGGGTAGCTAATGAATGCCCAGACAACCCTAGAGTTAGATATATGATATCTATGATTAATGGCCAAAGGAAATCTCCTGATGAGATAGATTATGAGATCAACAACTAAAAACAAAATTAGAAACCCCCAAATGAATAGAAATGACTCTCGAAGGAGGATCGTCAATTTACAACCTATAAATTCATTTCATGACTACAATTAAAGAGTTTTCATTCTAATGTATTAACCTATGTAGGACAAAATTAATATAAAAAAATACCATACAATAGAAATATGAGTTTCTCGTCTCTAGAATATACAGAGATGACCATTAAATTACAGTGAAAACATTAACCATTCCTAAGAAAACATAAGCCACGAAAATCATCACACATATACTCAGATTTTTACCCTGGAAATGCAAACAGGAAAACCAACATTCTTTTGGCTTTGGCCAGGCTCTTATTTATTTAGCAATGGGAAAGTTACAGGCTCTTTGGTACATGTCTATGCTCCTCAATAACATCTAAGCAACCTCTCTACATCATTCACATCCAAAGAACCCATTTCTCATTGTGGGGATACATTATATACAATGTTGAGTTGACTGGGAGATAACTGGATGGTAAGGTGTCCCCGATGCTTTAGCTTCTCTCCAGTTCATCTCTCCTCCATTTATTTATTTATTTATCTTTTATCCAATGTGGGAAAGGTATTATTATCGTCTCTTTAATCCTTTTCATGAAACCATATACCACCCAACTTTCCATACATTATATACAAAATTGGACATCAATCATGATGACATGGGGCCCTTCACGTCAACAAGTCAATCTCCTTCATCGCCCATAGCCTTAAAAATTCATGTGTTGTTCATCTTTGATTCTTGTGCCGATAGAAAAGTTTTCTTGTTGGATCCAATTCAGATCAATCAATCCTATATATGACTTGTAATTGTTTATCTCACATTCCATCAAGCCTATCTATGAGTTGTATCCACCTAATTCACATGACATGCAGCCTATATCCAAGATCTTGTAAATTCCTATAAGAAGAGGGAGGATAAGAGGGATATAGAGTTTGATAGTCATCACGATGGTGAAATAGAGAGAGATTCTAGTGTTGAAGTGTCCTCATGTTGGTGGAGAGAAATAAACAGTGGAAAAGGAAGGAACTCTAAGAGCTTGGATATGGAAGGTGCTTCAATGGTCTTAATATAACATATCATGTTGTACTTTATTTTATTTTAATATATATATATATATATATATATATATATATATATATATATATATATGGTATTTCCCCCCTCCAATGTGTCGGATTTATATTCTTTCATGCTATACATTGGTAGATTTGATTTTATCTTGAGGAAATTAGATTAGATCTGTTTGTGGATTAGATTTATTGCATGTTAAGCAAAGTTGAGAAGGGTATATGTTGATCCAGATTTATGAGCAGAACGAAATGAAACCACGAATTAATAATATTAACATGGAGAAACAGTGAAAAATAACAAATATACGGTAAAACTTGGCTTCTATTAAAAAATAAATATGTCGAAAACTGTAAAATGCGGACTGAAAACAAGCTTTCCAGAATGGTGGTATCTTATATCTAAGAAGAAATGTGATGGCTACACTCATTTGCAAGAAGATGAGTACAATGAGGCTTTGAAGACCTTTTTACAATAAAAATGAATGCCAAAAACCTAGACATCCAAAACCCTAACCCTAGGAGATGAAGTGCCAAAAGTCACGTGGGCCCCATTGGGGTAAGTTAGTACATCAACTTCCTGGGGTCGTAACTTTTGCATACGATCTTTGTTTAGGGCGCATGATAGCTCATTGGAAAGGTATTGATGAGGATATTAATTTAGGGGGATCAATGAGAGTCTTTGGTTGTCATTGAGGTGCCTTATCACGCAAAATCATCGTTTAGGCCCTCAAAATGGCCCTGGAAGTTCAGGAACCGAAAAACTGCTAAAAATAGTAAGTTGCCAAAAATCTATTTTGATCTAGTTGGACAAGGTGGGTGGCCACCGAAATCCTCCCAGATAAATCCTCCCCCATTAGGAACTAATGTTCTCCATTGCATTGAGTGCCCCCATTAGATGAGGTAATTTCTGCTGAATTTGGCCTCGAGTGAACCACTTACCTTGGTGCAGGAGCTGCCCTTCTTTGACGACTCGATAAATTTGGATCCTATGTTGGCAAGTTCCCTTTACCTTTGTGTCCATGATCTGATCAGTGGATTGTTATTCCATGAATTCATGGTTGATCTCTATTGGTGTCAATTGTTCTACTATCTCTAAGGTGTCCAATAATGGTGGAAAATAAGGTCGAAGGAGGTCCACATTGAATATTGGGTGCAAGCCAAGGAATGGGGGAAGGTTGAGATCAAAATAATTTTCACCCACATCCTTGGTGATTGTGTAGGGTCCATAATGGAGTGGACGAAGCTTCCGATGAGGCCCTTTAAGGCGTTCTTTCTGCAAGTGCAACCAAACTTTGTCTCCCACCTGAAATTGGTGTGGCACCTGGTGTTGATCATGAAGTTGCTTGTACTTGGAATTGGACTTATGTAAAATATCCTAAACTTGTTGGTGGATATGATGGGTCCACTCAATGAACCAGGTGGCTTTTTTAGCTCCAGTTGGAGCATGCGACGAATCTTCCTAGGTGGTTGTAAGGGGTAGTGCAACATCCATGGGACCCAATGGTTGAAATCCCAACCCCACCTAAAAGGGTTTGTGGGTAGTTGAGCTATGTATGGCTCTGTTATAGTTGTGTTGAACATAGGAAAGACTCTCATCCTAGGTGTGGGGTTGCTTGGAATTGTACATGCACAATATGTGCACGATCATCTGGTTGACGACCTCGGTTTGGCCATCCATGTGGGGGTGGAAGGTAGTGGACTTATTGAGCTTGGTGTCCAACAGTGATGAGAGGATCAACTAGAATGTGTTGAGGAACTGACTATCTTGATCTGAGATAATGGTTTTTGGGATCCCAAAGTGTACCCACACTCATTCAAAGAAGAGCTTGGTAGTGGCCTCTGATGTGATTATCTTCTTACAGGGGACCATGATAGCTCATTGGAAATGTATTGACGAGGAGATTCATTTACGGGGCTCAATTAGATCCTTTATCTATCATTGAGGTGCCTGATCGCAAAAAAACGTCGTTTAGGCCCTCAAAATGTCCCTGGAAGTTCAAGAATCGAAAAATTGCTAAAAATAGTAAGTTGCCAAAAAAATGTTTTGAGCCAGTTGAACAAGGTGGGTGGCCACTGAGATCCTCCTAGATCCTATGTTGTTGTATGTGTGTGTAGATGTCTAATTGCAAGAGTTAGGATCTAAATCTATGATCTTTTTCAACCTGGATACGATAGGACAACCATCAGTTAAAGGTAAGAACTATTCTCCTCGGTTATTAGTATATGTTGAACCTACAAATTATATCTAGTGGAAAATTCATAGAGATCTATCCCCTATCTATCACTAATATCTATCATATCAATTAGAGGGATCACTTCTCTGTAGGATATTTTCTTTTACAATAGATGGACAGATAGAAATATTAAATTAGGTGATGGAAGATGGATGTATGTTACAGATAATCAAACCCATTGTGAAAAGTACTTACCTTTGGTGGATTTTTCTTACAATAAAAATTACCATAGCATAATCATGATGCCTCCCTATAAAACTATCTATGGAAGGCCATGCACGACACCATTGAGTTGGGACAAGTTATAGGACCGAGTGATAGTAGGGTCAAAATTGATTCAAGAGATGGACGGATAGGTGATTCATATTAGGTAGTAGTTAAAAGAAGAACGTGATAAACTTAAGAGATACATCGATGCACATAGGAATGATCATAATTATAAAGTAGGTGATTAAGTCTGTATTCATATCATGCCTAATAAGAGTACCATTCRGTTTGGAAATGGGACAAAGATGTCACCTTAATTTATGGGGCCATTTAAAAGTCAAGAAAGAATTAGACCAGTTGCTTATTGTTTTGTACTTGCATCCCACTTACATAAAACTCATTATTTTTTTCATGTATCTACATTATGACACTATGTAGCTGATGAATCTCATAAACTTAACTATAATGAATTGTAGGTTTTGGATGAGGGAACCATCTTAGTCGAATCATTCGGTATATTGGAATGTAGGTTTTCAAAACTCAGGTGTCGCTTGGTGGACTAGGTTAAGGTCTAGTGAGACAAGTATAGCCTAGGATATACTACTTGGGAGGATGTAGAGACCATGCATTGAGATCATCTCACACTTTTTTTACCATAACTTTGGGAGGAAGATTCCTGAATGGTGGGTGTATGTAATGCCCCATTTTGATTTTGGTAGCTAAACTATATTATGACTTATTTTGTATTTCTTTGATTATTATTTGTGGAACTTTGTTAGAATGATAGAACTTTATTATATGGACATGCGGACCTACCTAGATGTGGAAGTTATGTATAGTTATAGTTTATGTTATTAATTATGGTTATTGTGTGATTTACTACCATCATGCAAATTTAAATAAAAGATTATGGTACAACGATACTGGTTTAAATTATATGTTGAATTGAGTCAATATGTACCATGCACATGATAAATAAACTAGCTTCTTTACATTATTCCTTGGTGAGTAACATGGAAATCACATATAGATAGTTATATGGTTATGCATGGTCTTGTGTTTTGGTAAACTAACCTATAGCTTGAATGGGATAAGTGATAGCTAGATAATTTTGATACTAAAGTGATGTAGATGTCATGGACATTAAAAGAGAAATGGTATATTATGAAGCATTAATTTGTTATTTAATTATTGGTTCAATAAATTGTTATGATATGTGGGCAAGTGTAGGTTTTACAAGAAGAAAAGTTGCACAAACTTGTCATTCGATTACATAGATCTAACAAACACACTAGTAGCTCAGTATGGTACTGATAGGGCGTTGAACCTAGTTCTATCAGGAGGGGTGGAGGTATTTCCCACCATTTATCCTCTGAAACCTAGAGTCATGGGAGGGCTATGTTAAGCCACACTCCCTTAGACATGTGATGATGATTTCCAATTTCCTGTTGGGGAAGGTTGATTGAGATAGATGACACTTCCACCTATGACTTACATATGGGGTTAGTTCAATGTAATTGACACTCTAACATACTCCATCAGAGGAAAGGATAGGATGTGGAATATGGAAGTAAGTTAGGAAGGAAGGGTGATTTAAAGTAGTTAAGAATGTTGTTAGGAATTAGAAATGTAAACGTGGTTCCTTACTTAGTATCTTTTTGTGTTTTAAATGCTTGCTTAATACATTTATGATGATCTTGGTATAATGCTCGGTTCATATTGTATTATTATGAATTATTCAGTAAGACTATTGAATGTTTTGTTTAAAGGATTACTATCTTGCATGTTTGGATGACATCATACTTGGACTATGCATTAAATTAAGGTGGTGATTTTTATCTTTAGTAAACACAATCTATGTATGTGTGAGCTAAGCATACACGCCTTGTGCGCATGCAATAATATCAATTCATATATGTTAGGTATTTAAATAATATTATTAATGATTGGTGCATGATGGATGTACTAAAAAGTAAACTTATATGGTTATGATTAAACTATCATTTGGATTTATGACCTTTCATTTATGAAATTAGTGATATTTTATTAAAAGAGGAAATTTGATTTCATTTAGAATTTAATTTCATTAATTAAGACTTAGGATTTTGTAACCTACCCAAATTCTAATTTAATTTAATTGATTTTATATCATGTTAGGTTATTAGTGTGGGTAGGTGGGGGGATATTTTATTGAATTTTGACCTTCCTAGGATTATGCTTTAGAGGCTAGGAAGGTCATGGGGAAGAAGGGACATAAAGGGGACTTTGGAGAAGGAAGGGGGTTGGATGATTTTGGGAGGAAATGAATAGAGTGAAAATTTAACAGAGAGAACATAGTTTGAACAAGGTTTTGAGAACCGTCAAAACCCTTGAGCTTGGAAATATTTCTAATGGAAAGATACTAAGAAGCTAAGGAGTTGGACTACTTCAGGACCACTACAAGGCTGGATTGCTAGATCAAAACATTGTTGATGGTATTTATTTTTCTAGTACTTAGTTATTTACATTAATTAAATTGTTTCAATTTAACTATTAAATTTATCCTTTAATTTTGGATTATTTTTTTTTTAAGAAAGGAAAATTAGCAAATTTTGCACAATATATAAATTTTTGTATACACAAATTTAAAATAAATACATAAAATTTAGTTTTTAGGTTAGTTGTTCAGTTAATAACAACTCTTGATGTATTAAAAGGGGTCTTACAAGCACTCATAAAAAATGGAAAGCAGAGTAACGAAATGGATACCAAATGACATATTTTCATTGGTTGAATTTATATTAATCTAGTGAATTCATTATTCACAATATAAATTTCTTACAATGTAATTACACATATTATGAAACTTTTCATAATGAAGTTGACACTTTTGTGCATTTTAAAAAGGAAAGAATTCCAAGCAACCCACTTGAGTTCGAATAAAACTCTATCTCTATTGTTTTTAGTATATACTATTCATTGATTTTTTTTAAATATAGAATTTCTCTTTTTTCCTTTTTAATGTGAAGAAAACAACTATATTCAAGTGTGTTGAATCCATTTTTGCATTAAAAACAATAATTTTATATTCAAAATTACAATTTTGACAAAGATTACATGGTGGGTTTTTGGTGATGGAAAAACAATAAAACATTTATCATTATTTTATTTTATTATTGTTTGTGGATATATAAATTCATAAACACTTTATTGGATAAATCTATTTGTTTTAGTGGTTTATATTTAACTCTACTTTTCTATAAGATGAAATTTTTTTAATATTTATTTTAGAGTAAGTTAATAAGTGAATAAAATTATTATTTCTTAATTTTTTTTTTCTTTTTATCAAATTGAAAAAAAAAATTGAATGAAAATTTGAATGTTAAAAATTTACTTTATCATGATCATGAATATAAATAAATTAATTATTTTTAAAATATTTTTTTTTTTTTTTAAATTTTAAATAAAATAAAATTTAATTAAAATTTTAAAAATATTTCAAATTTCATAAACCATATAACTTTGTTTTCAAAAAAATTATCACATTTTTAATTTATTCTATAAAAAAAAACTCCATTAAAATTCCAAATCAATCAAAATTTCAACCCATTAAATCACCCAACTCCAACATAATAAAATAATTACAAAATTAACCTGCTCCATAGTGCCACGTAAAAACCATAAATCAAAATCCACATATTCAACAAAATGATATAAAATCGACCCTCGCATTACTTTTCTATGGCTGTTGCCTATTGACGTGTTTAGGAAGGAAAGGAACTTGGAAAATGGGAAGGGTACTTTATTTTCCAAATGTGGGGTAGCGCAGGATTCGGGGCGGAGCTTGATAAGCGGCATTTAAAACGCTTCATGTTTCACGAGTTATTCTAGAATCTGCGGAGTGGAGCTTGATAGGTGGCAAGTATAGTTTTTATTCAGTTTGCGTTTGGAATTTCAAATTTATCTTGTTTGTCAAATGTATTTTTTTATGAAAGGCGTTTGTTTTTCATGCATGTCATTTGACTTTTTATGTAGATTTATGAGTGTCAAATTGGTCCAATAGAGTGGCTTTGTACGATGATATTTTTAGGTCTTCCGTGTTTCTTGTTGTGGACAAATGAGAAATGAATCCTTTGAATAGATAACGTACTTGCTAGTGCTAGACAAGGGTTTGAAGTGGTGCATCTCCAAACAGATCCGGAAGTTCTTGAACGGATTCTGGTCAGAGGGCAAGATGTTGAGATAGCCATTGACAATCTCATGGGGGCAAAGGCTTAGTTGCAAGAAAATTGTATACACAATCATTGTTAAAAGTCTTTTGATGCATGGCATGTGTCCCAACTTCGGGGTGTGGCTAATTCTATGCATTAAATAAAAGCAAGATAGGTAAAAGGAAGATAGGTCTATGCAGTGGGTTTTAATTGATGAAGAGTATCGACAAGGCTCGACTGGAACAATAGGGCCATGGAGCGTTAAGTGAATACAAGGAGCATGGAGACTAGGCAACACTAAGCGTATAGACCTGGAAACGCTAAGCATGGATACAAGGAGCATTAAGCATGAAGACTAGAGAGCACTCATGATATGAGTATGGCTACCGCTCGATACCCGGGAGCACGCAGCTAGGGAGGAAGCACATAAACAAGAGAAACAGATGAAGTATGTGTTCCACATGAGGGAGTTGTTACTAATAATTGTTGCTTATAGATTGAACTTCACATTTGAGGGAGGAAACAAACGTTGAGCAGAGAATGATGTTCACTTACAACTTATTTGTATTTGAAAAGATATATTAGACCTACCGATACATTCCATTTTCCATGCCTAAGAGAGAAAAACTCCCCGCACGATCCCATAAATGCCATAGAGAAATAAGATAAGAAGGAAGATCAACAGATTTGGTTATGGAAACAAACCTGGTCTATTGCAGTGATGGAGCCAACTGAACTTGCCAACGATTTATCCTGAGATATGTTGTGCCCAAAAATGTTCATCTTGGCACGAAGGCACCCCTCAAATCCACATAAACTTCACTGACGGCCACTGGATACAAGCAACATAGAGAAAACATTGATATATCTCCCAGCAGTAGAGAGCAAGCACTGGTCCAAATCGCATCTCCCTCGGCAGCAGAGAGTAAGCACCTGTCTGAATCGATGCTATCTCCCTCAACCACCACCGGATATGAGTAGGCTACAGATAGAGTAAGCATCTGTCTGAATCGATGCTATCTCCCTCGGCCACCACCGGATACGAGAGCAGGCACGAGCAGGCTGCAGATAGAGTAAGCATGAATCGATGCTATCTCCCTCAGCCACCATCAAATACAAGAGAATAGTGAACAATGAACAATGAACAGAGCTATGAACATGATTATGGCACTGCCCATTGACCTTGAAGATTAGACACGATCTAAAATTTATTAATTTACCTATTTTCTAGTGACACACTGCTGCAACAGGAATTCATTTATAACATTTACTCTTATACAACTACTTCCTTCAAATTATATATAACCCAACCTCAAGCCTCCAAATCTCGAGCCTATTCCTTATCCTATATTATATGCATGTAATCCTAATATCTATAAGCTACAACCTCAAACCTCTAAGTCTCGAGCCTATTTCTTACCCTATATTATATGCATGTAATCCTAACATCTATAAGCTATATTGCACATGTGACATACCAATAAAAGTTTTTGACGGGTACGCTAGGCGCTTACAGGTAAATTTGGCAAGTGGATAATTTTAGTGTAAGTCAAAAGTGACCTGTAATTTTTATAACGGGCTGTAGTCCGTCAAATTCCAAATTCCAGGCCTGATCTAGTTGGATTGATTTGAGAGGGATAAAACATTTTAAGTGAAGTTTCTATTGATTTGATTGATTTGAGAAGGTAAAAATTTCAGAGCAAAGTTGTTTCATGAATAAAATTATAACTTTTAACAAAAATAAAATATTTATCGAAATTGAAAAAGATTTCTATTTAAAAATTGAATTTGTACATTATTAACTTACGCGAACTTATCGCTTGAATGTGTACATTATTAACTTACGCGAACTTATCGCTTGAATGTGTACATTATTAACTTACGCGAACTTGTCGCTTGAATGTGTACATTATTAACTTACACCGACTTATCGCACAGGGGAACCATGGTAGATGGTCGGAGCTGAGTAGTTTGGCATGACATTGGAGGAATATTTAGTCTGGTCTAAAACATACAAACTTGTATATTGATTACTGATTAGGCATATGAGATCTGTGCTAAACTGCCCTAGGCTCTCCATTGGCCATGACAATCTTAAAGGATTATACCAACTTTCATGGAAGAGTTTCATGCTCCACTTTCATGATGGCCCAAACTAGTAACCTCTTCTACAGAATTGTAGCTCTCTTGATGATCATTACTCTTCATTCACAGATTTGCAAGGCAGTGCAATTTAAGTGCCACCACAATGTTAACTATACAAAAGGAAGCAATTTTGAGAGCAACCTGAATACAGTCATGAATAGGCTTGTTCAAAACACGTCCCAAGCAGGGTTTAGCACTTCTGAGTATGGCCAAAGTCCTGACCAGATATATGGCCTCCTACAATGTCGGGGCGACACCACAGTCGACCAGTGCTACGATTGTGCACAACAAGGCGACACTGCCCTTCGACAACACTGTGGGAATGCAGGCGGCGGTTTAACTTGGTTGGATGACTGCTTCTTACGCTATGAAAACTATAGCTTTTTCGGACAACTGGATACTGATGATTGTTGGTATCTTTTGCATACGAATATCTCTAGCCCTGATGTCTTTAATCAGGCTCTTAAGAGCCTATTCACCAAGTTGTCAGCTGAAGCAGCATCTTCAAGGAATCGATATGCTTCCGGTACAACTGTAGACTCCTTGTTTCGAAAGATATACGCGCTGGTTCAGTGCACCAGAGATCAATCTACTGACAACTGCAGCACATGTCTGTTAAAAACACTCTGTCATCTTTTTGTATCTTATCCTGGAAAACAAGGAGCTACGGGTTTGAGGGGAAGCTGCAGGATTTGTTATGAATTGGTTAGC
Source organism: Picea engelmannii (assembly GCA_009831015.1). Lineage (NCBI taxonomy): Eukaryota > Viridiplantae > Streptophyta > Pinopsida > Pinales > Pinaceae > Picea > Picea engelmannii. The sequence goes on from ML795139.1 coordinate 20,463, forward strand.
TTTTTCAACACGACCGTTCTACCGCCATCCTCTGCGCCGGCGCCAGCTAATACACGACGGAATCAGACCACAGCATCGAGTAATAGTACGCAGAACAACACGTCTTCAAACAAAATTCCCTTAATTATAGGTGTTGCGGGTGGTTTGCTTCTAGTAATGTCGGTATGCGTGTTTGCATCTGGAAGGAGATTGAAGTCTCTCCTAGTTCGAAGGCCATCCGAAGGTATTTAATAAAATTACTTTTGCTACCTGGTGGGTGGGCACTGGGTTCTGATCATATGCACCTGGAGCGCAAAGCTAAGGGTGCTTATGATTAGATCCGAGCTTAGATGGGAATTCGATACACTAACCGCTGCTCATATTCAATACACTTTACTTTTTAATTTAGTTCAGAGTTTTCACAGGTTTTTTTTTTTCAACTTTATCCAAGGATGAGTAGATTTGAGTAGAATTGATGTAGCAAGAGATTTGAATCAATGATCCAATGAAGACTAAATCTTACACTGATTAATTAGCCTAACAACCTGTGAACGAATTTAATACAGAGTTACAGACAAAGATGCACACATAAAGAGTTGATGAATACCCTAAATCCTTATGCCGCTGACGTTGAATACATCTCTTTTATCTGTCTGCCAAAATATGATATGATGAAGCATCAAAGTTACAATACAATAGATTTATTTTCTCTGCTAGATTATTATTGAAGTTTATTTGTTGAAGTTACATATATTCTCTTCAAGAAATCTACCAAATGACTGCAAGAACCAAGTTATTAGAAATTCCATTTTCGCCCCTATATTTTCTGATGTGGCTGTGTATTTTCATCGTACAGGTCATGGGCAAGTCGAGGAAGACACGCTAGTTGGTCTGGATCGGCAAATTGTATTTACCATGGAAGCACTGATAACTGCTACGGAAAATTTTCATGATAATAATAAGCTTGGAGAAGGTGGATTTGGCCCTGTATACAAGGTAACAATGGCTAAGAAAGCTTCTACTTGTTTATAGAATCTTAAATTATAGTACTCGGTGGGCTGCTCCCACCGCACCCTTTGATATCTTCATATAGATATTTTTGTCTGAATGTCTCAGGGAACTACTGAAAATGGAAAAAAAATAGCGGTGAAGAAGCTGTCCTTAAATTCTCTACAAGGAAAGAAAGAATTTCTTAATGAAGTTGAACTTGTGGCCAAAATTCAACACCGAAATCTTGTAAACCTACTAGGTTGTTGCGCAGAGGGACGAGACAGAGTCACTTCCATTTTATTTGTATGTAGATAAAAGGCATTAATGTTTCAACATATTCAGTTCGGTCATGATAATTAGTTAGTGTACTGCGTCCATGGATACAGATCCAAACAGACGCAACCAGATTGATTGGCAGAAACGCTACAACATCATAGTGGGAGTAGCTCGTGGGCTCGTCTATCTGCACGAGGATTCTCAAGTGCGGATTATTCATCGGGATATTAAAGCGAGCAATATTTTGTTGGACGAAAATCTGAACCCTAAGATAGCAGATTTCGGCTTAGCAAGACTCTTTCCTGAAAATGAGAGTCACGTCAGCACAAGAGTTGCTGGAACTTAGTAAGATTTTACATCACTCTCACACACTGTAAAAAGCTGTTAACAATTAGGGATGCATATGTTTTACTCTGTGCTGTTGATTTCAAGGAGATTAACAGTATTGTAAATTTACTTTATGACAATTTTTCTTTTGGGTATTAACGTTACTGGTTATGATTTAATTGTCAGGATCCTGGAATACAGTTTCCTTTCCAATTAGCTTTCACCTTATTATGACTCAATTCCTAAAATTTGCCATTTTGATATCCAGCGGGTATATGGCACCAGAGTATGCTATGCGGGGGCAATTATCTGTAAAAACTGATGTCTATAGCTTTGGCGTTCTTCTCCTGGAACTTATTACCGGAAGAAAGAACATTGATTATAATCTGTCACCGGAAATGCAGATGCTTTTAGGATGGGTGAGCTACTCTGATACTGTTCCATTTTATTTCGAACTGAGCATATCTACATTTTCCATGCTATGTTATTTGGTTCATCTATAAACCGTTTAGCGAAGTACGAGTTTAGAGATTTCGCTGCTGATCTATTTTGATATGAATTTCTTATGGATTGACTTGTGTACTGTTGATCACAATAAAATTAAATTAAGGCCGATCTTATGAATCTTGCCATGTATATACTAAATCCATTGTGATTATGCAGGCGTGGACATCATACAAACGAGGAAATATTGTCCAGATGATTGATCCGACGATAATTGAAACATGCGATGAGGCGCAAGCGGTGAGATGCATTCGTGTTGCTCTTTTATGTACACAAGCGGACTCCTCGCATCGTCCATCAATGTCTACAGTCACTTTGCTGCTTTCATCTCATTCTGTGACATTACCGAATCCCACAAAGCCTGCTTTTGTGAGTTCTGATGCTTCCCGAAACAGCCAGTCCACCGGTTCTGGCTCTGGGTTCTCACATGCTTCTGTCGCATCTGCTTCATATCACGCTCCTCTATCTAACGCGGATGTGACCATTACAGACTTAGTACCTAGATGATGCGTAATTTGCATTCCTATGACTCCTTTGGTTCTAAATATCGTACAGATTTCTATGTTGTGTCATTAAGTGCGGAGAGGGGCACCAAAATAGCATAATGTGTAATAATATTCTTTTGTATCTACTTGTGACAATTAAATCAGATATTAGTAATTGAAATATATTAGTATATTAGGAATTTGAGAATGCTAAAAATTATTTATGTATTAAAATATTAAACTTTTTTATAATAAAGGAAAGAATTTAAATCTTATAATTTTAAACTTCTTCACAATTTTAAATATTGATTTAATAAAGGAAAGAATTTAAATCTTATAATTTTAAACTTCTTCACAATTTTAAATATTGATTCGGGATTCAGAATGATAGTGCTAAGTTTGTTTAAATCATTACGGATCTATAAACTGTATGGTTATTGGTATCCTCAATGTCTTTGAGATTTTAAATATTAATCATGTATGAACCATATTATATATAAATTTGATTATTATCTTAATGTATGTGTAACTATGGATATAATTCAATTTTTGCATTGCATGTTATTATCTTTATTATTTTTGGATAACATGTTGTATTAATATTCATTTGATCATTAAATTTGTTGGTTTTTTTCATTGTCTCATTGTGAAAACAACCAAATCCTTTGTTAAACAACAAAACCAAATATTATAAACTTTATATTATAACAGAAATTTGTGAAATATAATAGAATATATTTATTTACAAATTTGGTAAGATTTATATATATATTAAATATTTAAAAAAAAATTATGTATTTTATTTCTTTAAAAATTAGTATGTAGTATAAATAAAAATTTGATATCAGAATCTTTTACAAGTACTTAAACTACTTGTCAAAATTTTAAAAAACAAAAAAAAAGGTACAATGTTAGTTACAAAAATTCATAAATTTTTCAATAAAGTTTGTATTTTCTGATTTGCTATATAACTTAACCCTTTCTGAAAGGACTTCTTACTCATTTGTTTAAGTTTCAAGGAGTAACCCTTCCAGTAGAAGTAAATCCTTTTTAGAGACCGTATCTACATTTAGTTCATAGAAAAAAATGTATATTAAATGTTAAAAAAAAGAAAAGATACATATCACGTGTTTTACATTTGTTAAAAACTAATATATACTATAATGTATATTACGAGTTTAAAGTATTTAGTATAATATTATTTTATTATAATTAAATTTTTTTAATATAATGTATATTATGAGTTTAAAGTATTTAGTATAATATTATTTTATTATAATTAATTTTTTTTAAATGTATTTTATTAGAATAGATAATAACTTTAAAAAAGAGTTTAGTTTTTTAAAAGCAATAAAATAAAAAAAATTGTTAAAATTTTTATGAACAATGTTGAAGATTGTAAGCTCTAGCATTAATTTTGTAATTTTATTTTCACTATTTCTTAAAATTTGTGTGTATCATGATACTTCTGCCATCCTCAATTGATATCAAAGCATGGTTTGAGTTTGATGAAAAGGAGATTCTAAACGAAAAAGACTTTGGCAAACTCCATTGACGCATTGGTATGTCTAGTGTTACGAAGGAAAATGTTTTTTTTTACTTATTTGTAGATCTATCATCGGTCTTACGTTTTAGTTCTGAATATTGTTATTTTTGAAAATTAATTTCCTCCGTTTGCTTTCTAGCCGGTTGTGTGGTTTAATCAGATCTTATGCTTTAGACTTCTACTGTAGTCCCCTATCCTCCATAGCACACCGAAGAATTGAATCCTTTGCTTCGATGAACCACCATAAACTAGACACAAAATATCGTATCGACCTTCAAATTCCAACCTACTGTACAGAGTTTCGGCCGCCAATTCTGTATGAATAAATTCGCTGGGTAAATTTCGATTTTTCATTTTAATGGATAAGCTTACTGTTAGAAAATTTTCCTACTACAGCGGAATAAATTCGAACCTGGATCCATTTGCTAATCAAATGCTCTGTTCCTCTTGCAGCGAGCCCCGTTGAACAGAAACCCTCCTCAGCAGTGAGACAACGAGCCTTCTCGCACAGAAAACCTCAGCTGTAACCCTCTGCACAGACTGGAAATCGATTTCTCTCCCTTACCCTGTTCTCATGCGCCTTCAGATCATTTTGATGGGTATTCTGAAGGTTCCTTTTATAGGCAGAGAGGGGACCGGTTTCCCCAAGACCGTTATACTCCACCTGTCCATCAAGGTAGGAGATTCGACACGGTTTCAAAACTGTTACCAAGGGTTTCGTAGAACTGTAACGGCTGCCAACACATCCGGCTGCCAACACGTTCCGTCTGTTCATATGGGTCAAAAACTAATTTGAGAAATTAGTCTTACATTCTCCCACTTGGCACATATGATAACTTAATGTTAGAGTTTAACAGAGTAGACATTAGGTGCGCCATAAGTCATATTCATCTTGGTTTTCAGTTTGGTCATCATAATACTATAATTAAACAACCTAGTAATGYGAGTCGTGACGGTTCCATGTCAATAAGACGACATAGTCCCTTTCATGCACCACAACATTAGTAACTTGTTTAAATTAGTCTGTAAACAAGGAGAGATTTCATAAGGTCCAACAATAATGTCCCTTGTCAGAGACTATTCCTATTATTATGCATTTATTCTCATGTACGTACACATTTAAAATAGGATTTATCAAACAGAAACACCTTTATTAAGATCTCAAAGTGTCAAATAGGACAAACATCATTATGTGATCCATATCATAAAAGTAGCAATTGTTATGTGCTACGTTCAATTCCCATTCTGTTAGCATGTTCCTTAAATGTCTTTGGTGGCAATCCTTTTGTCAATGGATCTGCAACCATAAGCAATGTGCTTATGTGTTCAATTGACACTCGTTGTTTCTGAACTTCTTCTTTTACGACAAAGTATTTCAGCTCCATGTGT
>ML795139.1:45444-91430 GCA_009831015.1 Picea engelmannii
GTTGTCCATCAAATTATTCATCAATTTTACCTTCTTATTCATCACAAAGATCATATGAATCTTCATCAAGTAGTTCATTAGATAATGAAACTCCACCTCTGGATGCTTCAGAAGAAAGGATAGTTTTTTTTTATTTATCAATCTTGTTTTTAATAATGATGATAATTCAGATCCCCAAATGAGTCAACATCAACTCCCTAAGTGGGATATTCAACTTTTGAAAGATGTTAGACCTGATGAAAGAAACAAAATGGGTACAAGAAGTTCAAACGGGGACAAAGAAATTTTTTCCTTAGTATCAAATTATTTAATTGATCCCTTAGCTTTCAAAGAGGCAGTAAAACATGAAGAATGAAAAAAAACAATGGTTCATGAGTAAAAAACAGTGATAGAAAATGGTACTTGGAAATTTGTTGATTGTCCTCCAGATGTCAAACCCATTGGATGCAAGTGGGTTTACCAATTCAATTATAATCCAGACAAAATGATAAAAAAGTATAAGGAAAGACTCATAACCAAGGGTTTTGCACAATATGAAGGGATTGATTATGGAGAAAATTTTGCACGAACAACAAAGTGGAACACAATCCAAATGGTAATTGCATTATCAGCTCAAAAAGGATTGGAAGTACATCATATGGATGTCAAAACTGCGTTCCTCAATGGATATTTGCACAAAGAAGTCTATATGACTCAAGCTCCTGGTTTTGAGCTCAAAGGATAGGAACAAAAATTTTGTAAGTTGATCAAGGAATTATATGGATTGAAACAAACTCCGAGAGCTTAAACATAACAACAAATAAAACAACCTATAGGCTAACTACAAAAATTCATAAATTCATTAATAAAGTATTTTAGCTTTAAAATAATTCCTTTTAGAGATTTTATCTACATCCTAGTTTAGTTATCTATAAGCATGATTGAAAGAAACAAAAGAAAAAAATGTTCCTACCTTTGTAACTCTATCCATAATTGAAATAAGAATTAGATTGTTTTTATCTTGTTCTTCCCCTTTGCCTAATCTATAATAAGTTTAGGTCCTCACCAATATGGAATTTTTGGATTTTACTTTGTGTTGTAATTTTAAGAAGCTACCATACAGCATAAGATTGAACTCGGTTATTAGTCCCTTTCCCAAAAACACATGTGAAAGAAGTAAAATGTATTTCATTCAAAGGTAGAATATCCCATGCTCCACACATACCTAGGGATCCTTGATAAACACCATAAAACAATATCCACACTATAGATGTATTATATGTCTGTACTTTCCTTGCTTTCAGAGGGTTCCAAATTCCTTCATAGGCATATATAACTTATTGATAGACTTGAATGAGACGAATTTCATTATCTTGAATTGTCATTTCATTTCTTGCAAGCCATAATTCCTAAGCCATAAAGCATGGTAATGCCTTATGTTAAGAGACTAATTTATCATTGTACCATTCTTTAAAGCAAACTAAAAAAGAATCCCCTTCCCATTTTCCTTTACCCTATACCAACTTTAGTACCTCACTCCAAAATTATCCTTAGTAGGGATAGTGAAGTAATAAGAGGCATGTAGATTCACCACCATTTTTCATAGAATGCACCTACTAGGACCTTGCAAAGACCTATTTTTCCAATTGTCCCATGTACAAATTTTATTTAATTATGCTAACCAAAGAAAATTCCTAATGTTTAAGGCACTTTTTCATTTCCATATTTATTTCCACCAAAATTTGTTATCGCCTCCTACTTCCTCCCCCATCTCAGCCTCATAACTTAATTTTGTAGTATAGTTCCTAGTGACTTTTTTATTTAATCAAACTATTACATATTCTTCATCCTTGATCCTTATAGCACTATGTTTTAAGATAAAAATATATTGATTCCATTATTATGTTATTTATCCTTGAATATCCAATTGCAAATGTGTTTTCTACTTTTGATTCCAGATAGTATAGGATCTTGGATTTGCTATATCTACAAAGTGATAACTTCTGATATTATTAAGAATTTTTATTGAATATTTTGAGAGCATGGATTATCCTAAGAAACTCATTAATGGGTCCTCTCCAATCCCTATTTTTTTCATTGTAAGACCATTCACCAGGGATTTAGGTAAATTTGAAGAAAATTTTGTAATATATGGATGGACATTCAATGTGAAAATTTTCCCTTTGCAAAACTTTAGACTCTATTTCAGATTTATATTTGTACTCAAAATTTTGTATGTTGTTTGTATTTATGATGAAAACATTAAACAAATTTCAATTTCAATTTCATGGTAGGATAACACCATATTTCAATTTAGAACATCACAACAGATTTCAATTTACAACATAATTTCAATTTATAGCCTCATGAATTAACAATCTAACATTAATTAATTAGGTATTTGTATAAGTAGAATTCCACTAACTCTACTTTATTAAGTCTTTTGATGTATACTAACTGATATAAATCCTTGCCTTGTCTAGCTACTCGAGACTAGATGTTTTCCTCCCAACCAATCAGGAACAATCTCTCTGACTCTGTAGCTCTAGGAAATCTTGAGGTGGGGGTTTCCTAGAACTCCATTCCCAAAGTTATATAATAGCACAACCACTATATGCCAATCTTCCACCAACTTATATTAGTTCCAAAACCCATCTACCTCTCACCATTCATAGTTTATTATTCATACCTCTGAGTATATTTTTCCCCAAAAATCCAAAAATCCCCTTCCACTTTCTCAACCCCCCGTATGCCCTTGAGATATCTATCAACTCTGTCATTTCCTTCCTTCTTCTTGATGTTCATCAAACAATTTCATTAGAGTCACCTACCCCCTTCTACATACATTAGGAAGAGTAATTTTAAAACAAATTATTAAATGAATTTTAATAGGGTAATGAGATAAAAGAAAGAGTTTGAGTCCCCTTTTCATATTTTCTCATGTAAGTTCACAATTAAAACATAAATATTATCTTAAATACATGACAAATACCAACTCATTTAATGTACCACACCAATCAATAAATTATGTCAAGGATAATTCTTAATGCAACTAGATCTTTACCTAAGCAATCAAATTTCCAAATTATTCAACTATTAGTTAAGTAATTAGTAACCTTGTTTAGTAACGAATATATCAAGCAATCATACTGGCATACATGCACGATTTATGTATGTGTAACTAGCACACACATAAGTTGAGTATGTACTAAAGATAACTAATCATTTCCTCTAATGCATAATTCATGTATGATCACAATCAAGTTGATAGTAAATTCAATACAACAACTCTCCAACAACTCTTAGTTTCGAAGGATAAACGAAGGGGAAATCACTACAAGGAAAAGACCCTCTAGTGGAGTTTTTGCGTAAACCCCTATAAAAATAGCCCAAAAATCTATCTATAGAGGAGGACACTAGCGGAGGTGAGTGGGCAGAGGTTTTAGTAGATGTTTTTTTACGATGATTTTGTAAATACATAACACACTGGTTCTCTAAAAAATGGTGCAAGGTTTTAGGGTTATTTGAAAAAAAAAAAAACTTTGATGCACTATTTAAATGTTGACACACCGGTGCACATTGTTTCTCTAAAAAATGGTGTAGCAGTGTGCACCATTGCTCTAAAATATGGCACACCATGGTAGGGTTATTTTAAATATATATATATATATATATATTGGTATTCTACTTAAATATTGACGTGTCAGTGCATCTAATAATCGAGTGCACAATAATAGGGTTAAATAAAAAAAATTATCGGTCGTAAAATTCATTTTTACCCTTTTTAGTGTTGTAGAGCTCTCAAGCATCGGTGCAACTTTTGCCTCTATGAAGCACCATGTCGTCGATGTTTCCCTTGCTTGTCTTCCTTCCATCCATTTCTCAGTGTGTGGCTTTCAAATTTTGTCAAGTGGTGGATAAATTTGGTTTTTTGGACTACGTAGAAACCATGCCTCCCCAACGAGGAAATTTCAAGGTAATGTATTTATTTCTTTATAACTTAAAATTTTAGTGGATTAAAATTCAAAATTCAGTTAAATTTCTACTGTTTATTTTTTTCTATGTGGTGCGTTCGAGTCATTTGACTCGCACTTTGGATGGTGCACCCTGAAAATTTATAGAGTGCACTAAAACACCATGCCTAATTTTTTCCAGCAATGGATTTGTAAACTCTACACACCGGTGCATTGAGTAAACTTTAACACACCAATGCATAATTTTACTGGTGCACCGCCTAAAATAATATAACTGATTTTCCGTGGTGTGTTGAAATAACGTTAACGCACTGGGGTATTACATTAAACGACACATCACATAAATTAGATATATTATTTTATGTGTTGGGTTGGTAAACTTATGCACCGATGTGTTTATGATTATCCAACACATTGCTGTAAAATAGTAGAGCCTAAATGCCAAAGTACCATAATTATAATTTAAAAAAAAAATATTGGTGTGGTGCGTCATCTTTCCTTTAATGCACCGATGCATGTTGGGAAAGGCTACGCACCACAGTAACAATTTTTTTAAAAATGGTTTTATAGTGCTTTAGGATTTTAAGTTTTTATTATTTTAGGTGGTGCGTTAGTTAACCTTAACACACCAGTGTGGTAAGGTTATACAACTCACCACATAAATTAATATAAAAAAAAATATACTGTGTATTATGTTACATGTGTGCACCTTAGACGGTGCTCACAAGTAATATACGCAATGTGGGTGGAGCTTGACTGTTTTTTGGGTGAATTGGTGCTGAAATTTACTTTTTTTTTGAAGAAAATTATTTTTCCATATTTATAAATAAATTTCTCATTTACTATTTTTTTTTATGCTTTATGTATGAGGTTGATGTATTTTATATGTTAATCATGCAAAGATGTCAGTGGAGACAGAAGAAACAATAGCATGAGAAGAGGGTTGACCTATACAATGTTGTATGAGATTGGGAGGCGAGGGAGAGGGGGAGAGATTTGTACCCTCCCCCTATTATTGCAACAACCCAAGTCCTCTTGAGGAATGTAGGCCTCCTTAAGTAATATGAGGAGTGTTACAAGGAAAATAACTGTATGGCATGGGGTAAACCACAATAGACAAAAATGGTTGCATAAATTAACTGTAATCTTAAGTATGTTATATAAACAAACATGCTAACAAGACAAGATAAAGAGCCTACCTCGTCCGAGCATTTGATGACGTCCACTGTTGAGCACTTGAATCAAATCTATATACATACAACTTCTCCTCAACAACCAAGATGCACAATCATATGGTGATAATATATAAAATTAGCACATATAATAGCATAATCCATCAACATTCATAACAAATATTCCCATGGAATAACAATTCAAATATTTGCAAGACATTAATTGGATGAGAAAATAGTATTTCTATTAAATAATGATCAACAGAAGTGTATGAATGAAAAACTTGTGTGTTGGAACGTCTCAGAACCGAGAAACTAAGTCCCTTCCAGCTAGGCCTCCACCACTTCAATCATCCACCAAAGGCAAGCTCATATAAGAGAGACAATAAGGTTCTCCATCAAAGAGGGAAGAACTTGGGGGATGAACAATGTGTTCAAACTCAAAAGGAAAAAGGGATGCAGACTCAATATGAAGTGAATAATTTCTCCATAGTAGCTTTTCTCTCAAAGTTGAATTCTTCTCCTTCTTCTACAACTTGGATATGACACAATAAGAGAAGAAAGGAGGCATTAGATCCTATCACCCCTTGATGACAACTTCTTGAACTCCTAACATAGATCAAAGTTTGGAAAACTTTGCTTCTGTAAGAGACTTTGTGAAAATGTTTGCAACTTGATCTTTTATAGGGAAAAAGAGCACTTCAATAACTTGATCATGAATGAGCTTTCTGATGAAGTGATTGTGTAGCTCGATGTGTTTTCTGCACTGATATTGAACTGGGTATTTGGCGAGCTTGATGGAACTCTGATTGTCGCACCAAAGGCTGGTCAGATATTGTTGCTGGAATCCAAACTTTGAAAGAATCTGTCGAATCCATAAGGCTTCCTGACTTGCATTTACCGTTGTTCGGTACTCTACTTCTGCTGAAGAAAGTGCAATATCTTGTTGTTTCTTACATGCCCAAGTGATAAGTCTTGAACCAAGGTTGAAAACATAACCTACATTATACTTCCAATTATCAAGGTCGTCGGACCAATCTGAATCAGTGAAACCAACCAATAAAGGAGTCCCCCCTAAATTGTAATGTATCCTGAACTAAATTGTACCACGGACATAGTGAAGTATCCTTTTAGTTGTTTTCCAATGGATTTCATGGGGTGTTTGCATATACTGGGAAACAAGACCAACAACAAAGGAAACATCATGACATGTATGAGTCAAGTATAAGAGGCTACCAACTAACTAACAGTATAAGGTGGCATCAACTTCGAGAGAACTACAGGTGGCAACAAGCTTGACTCCAGACTCGAAGGGAAAAGGGGTTGGTTTACAATCTTCCATGTGAAAGAGATGAAGAAGGTCAGAAGCATACTTAGATTGGGAAAGAAAAATTACTTTATTGTTTTGCAAAACTTGGAGGCCAAGGAAATAGTGCAAAAAGCCTAAGTATGTCATTTCAAATTTCTTCTTAAGGCTAGTTTTCACATGGTTTAAAATTTTTGAGTCACTACCAGTAAGGATAAGGAATCAACATAAAGGACAAGGATTATGAGATGGATTCCTACTTTCTTGGTATAGAAATTAGGATCAGAATGACATCTAGAGAATCTAGTGGAAATAAGAAAGTTGTCCATTTTGGCATACCAAGCTCGGGGAGCTTGCTTAAGACCATAAATAGATTTCTTAAGGTGACAAACAAGGCTAGAGTCATTATGGACATAGCCAGGAGGTTGTTCCATGTAGATTTATTCTTGAAAATATCCATGCAAGATGGAGGATTTAACATCCATCTGATGGACCTGCCATTTATGCGAGGCGGCAAGGGAAAGAACAAGGAAGATGGAATTCATTTTGGCTACAAGGGAAAAGGTTTCATTATAGTCAATTCCTTCAACTTGGGAAAATCCTTTGACAACTAATCGAGTCTTGTGTCTTTCAACACTTTCATATGATGCATACTTAGTTATGTAGAATCATTTACATCTGACAAGTTTTCTTCCTTTTGGAAGAGGTACAAGATCCCAAGTATCGTTTTCCATTACAGAATGATACTCGTCATTCATTGTTGTATCCCAATCTGGATGACCTGAAGCTTCTGCAAATGTCTTTGGATCATGAGTCTCTGAAACTTGATCCAAAAGAGAAGAGGCTTGCTGGAAATATGAATGTGTTTGACGTTGATCAGAAGGATCACCGATAAGATCACCAACTGCTTCTTGTGTTAAACGAACCCATCTAGGAAGCGGTGGAGATGGAGCTGGTGCTGGTTCGGGTTCAAAGGACTCATCTGGAGAAAGGTGAGTTGGAGGAGATGGATTTTCATTGTCATTTTAATCATATTAAGAAGAAACCATAACAAAAGAAGGAACAAACGTCAAAGAAGTCTCGGAGGATGAAGAAGGCACAAACGTCGAATTAGACTCGCAGGCCAAGAGATTTTCATCAAATTTAACATCTCTTATAATAATAATTTCATCACAATGTGGTTGAAGAAGTCTATAACCTTTGACATCTTCAGAATAACCAACAAATATACACTTCTCACTTTTAGGCTGTAATTCTTTCCTTTTCTCATCAGCAATGTGAGCCCATGATATACTGCCAAATACACGGAAGTGACTTACATCTGGTTTAATTTTATTCCAAGCTTCTTCCAGTGTTATATTTTAAGAGCCTTTGTGGGAGTGTAGTTTGCTATGTAATTTGCATAGTTGATGGCTTTTGCCCAATACTTTAGACTTAATCCCTTAGATTAGATCATACAATTAGCCATTTCTTTTAATGTGCGGTTCTTTCTCTCAGCAACACCATTTTGTTTTGGTGTATATGGAACAATGTGTTGCATTTGGATGCCCTATGTATTACAGTAACTTGTAAAGTTATTGTTCACATATTTGCCTCCATTATTTGTTCTTTGCCTTTGAATTTGATGTCTAGATTTCTTTTCTACAAGGGCCTTGTAGGCCAAAAACTTGTAAAAAAATTCGCTCTTATGTTTTAAGAAGTAAACCCAAGTACGTCTAGAAATTCATCAATGAAATTTAAGAAATAATTGCACCCAAAAAAAGAAGGAGAATAAATTGGACCACACATATCACTGTGAAAAGTTGCAAAGGGCCCGAGGTGTGCCCTTTGCAAGTTTTCACAGTGATATCTTGGGGCACTCAACACAGCAGAAGCAGAGTATATGGCAACATGTGAAGCATGCACTGAAGAAATATGTTTAAGGAAGTTAATCTCTGATTTATTTGATCAGATTCCATAATCGACCATAATATATTGTGATAATCAGAGTTGTATAAGATTATCAGAACAATCTGTGTTCCATGAAAGGTCGAAACACATTGAGATCAAATATTACTTTATTCGAGATAAAGTCTAGGAAGGAGAGGTAAAGCTTGAGTATATCCCCACTGACGACTAGACAACAAACATTATGACAAAACCTCTATCCAGAATAAAGTTTTCATATTTCCGAGAGAAGATGGGGATTGTGGAAATAACTCCCTTAGCTGAAAGGGAAGACTCTCCAGGTTAGGAGGGAACACTAAAATAATATTGAAAAATATTGTTGAAAAATATTATTGAAACATTTATTTTTGTGATTGAAAAATAGTCCAGATTGGACAGATTATTTCCTATTCGGAAAGTGGATTGAGATTTCTGACGGACAACAATTTCCCATTGTGGTTAACATGGGAAATGGTCTAGATTTCTGATGTATCATAGACAACGACTTCCCATTGTGTTTAACATGGGGAGTGGTCTAGGGCAGTCTCTCTTATTGAGGGTTACTCAAGAAGACTGGCCCACCTCGCCGGACAACGATTTCTCATTGTGGTTAACATGAGGAATGGTCTGTTTTGGAGGTTGATTTAGGATAATCTTTTCCTCTTGTGGTTAACAGAGGAAATGGTCTGGACAATCATTCCTTAGGGTTTATACATTCTCTCCAGGGTGCACTTTGATTAGTGTAGGAGGAATGGACCAGGGTGGGGAATGGTCCAGGCTCAACAATTAGGGACATGCATTCCTTAGGGTTTACACATTATCTTCAGGGTGCACTTTGATTAGTGTAGGAAGAATGGCCCAGGGTGGGGAATGGTCTAGGTTCAAAAGACAGGACAATTATTCTTCCTTGTTTGAGAAGAATAGTCCAGATATCTCATTGTTCTACTCTGAGGGAAGATATTATTTCATATCTCATAGACGTGAGTGAAAGATTGGCCCAGATGATTCAGTTTATTTTAACAATATTTTTCTGTGTAGGTTGGCATCCGATGATTGTTATGGAGACTTCCTGTCTCTAGACAATAGAGATATACTACTGTGGTGGATTTGTTCCACTGTTTTTGACTATGTGTCACGGTTTGAGTATTTTCATACTACCTTGGATAAACACAGGTGTGTTCTATCAATTGCTATTGTGCCAGTTGTCATAAGAGATTACCTAGTTGGGTAATAATGACGGTGCTCGTGATACTACCAGTTGAATGGTTTGTTTGTGCTCAAGACCATACCTCTCTAGCTAGGAGGGAGTGTTGATATTATGGTAGCTTTAGGAGGTATGAACCTCTATTGTGACCTATGATGAGATTAGAATATTCCGGAAGGAAGCAAAGAAGTAAAGGAAACCCTAGACGAGATGTCGGCTACAGAAATATAATTAATATGAATTAATTAGTACCCAGAAGGAGAAATCATCCCCAGTAAGTTTGAAATATTACTATAAATACAGGGCGCCAGTTCTCATTTGTCACATTCTCATAATTGTAGAGAGCCAATTGTGCGAACTGCAATTGGCAGTTTTGTGCAAAATTTTCCGGGGAAGGTGTTGTGCCAGTTTCTGGGTGGGACTATCTGATCAGATTGGTTTATATTCTTTCTTGGTGCATTAGCCTTGCTTGGCTATTGATTTCTACAAGTATTCTTCTCTGTCAAGGTCAAGGCGCTCAGAGGGTGGCTTCGGCCTATGGTTGGGTGAAAAGGGTATTGTCAATGGTAAAACGAACACAATCTCTCATTTCTAACATAATGGAATGGTGGAAGAATCTTCTCATTACAAAATATTTCAACTCTCCCAGAATACGATGTTTGGATTCTCCCTTGCCTAACATCAAAGGTTGTTCTCTTTGGAGGCTTCTTAAGGTATCTACTCCTTAGGTCCAAGAAAATCTTTCGTGGGCTCCGGGGAATGGTTCATCTATTAATTTACGGACTGAAAATATTATGGTAAAAAATCCTCTTATGAATAATCAAGAATTGGCACCACTGTGAAATTGGAGCAACAGTGTCGGTCTAAGCAGGTTGTCAGATATATCTCAATGGGATACAAATGGAAAATGGATCGGTTGGTTGATTCTTTCTCCTCCTGTGCATCTTTGTTCTCCGGTCCCAATTCTATTCAGTTCTCTAGACAGATGTGCCCCCATTGAATCTACCACTCTAGATTATCGTTGTTGGGGTGATGGGAATTATTTGATGAAAATTGGGTATCTGCATCCATCAATTGATTCCCCTCAACCCCCTCGATCCAAGATATGGTCCATACTCTGACAAGGGCCTTCTCTTCCGAAGATAAATGCTTATGTTGGATCATGGTACATAATAAGCTTCTCACGGTGGAAAATATGAAAAAAAGAGGAATCAATGGACCCTCAAGATATACATTGTGTAAAGAGGTTGTTGAATCTTCCCATAATTTATTCTTTGAATGATCTTTCTCCACTCAAGTATGGGACTTCCTCTTCCAATTCATTCTCTCTCGATATTGACCACCTTCATATTGGAATGATATGTTCTTCTTATGGAAACACAGATATGGTGGCAACTTCAATAAAAAAAACCATGTTAGTCAATATATGGAAAACAATCACAAAATATATTTTTTGGGAGATCTAGTTGGCCCAAAACAAAGCCATCTTTCAAGATATTCATCTATCTACTTCCAAATCTTACTTGATGTCTTGTAGTCTTTTATCTGAAATTTTATGTGTTCAGGTTAAGAAAATTGGCAACACTACTGGCCTTGATGGTACTGAACAAGAGTGGGGCATCAATATTCTAAGCCCACATTTTTTTCAACATCCTCCTACTCTTAAATCTCCTCTCTCTGGTTCTTCATTTTGGTTCAATCTCTCTGATCAGGAACTATATCTTTGGTAGAAACAACAAGTTTTTTATCTCTTCTTCTTCGATGGAGATTCAAAAGGAAACCCAAGGGCGATAGGTGTGGGGGGAGGGGGTTGTCATTTTTTACCTCGAAGGAAACAAGATAATAGAGTATGTGTGGGGATTGGGGAAAAAAACTAATAACCATGTTGAGATTTTAGCCTTCTACCTAGGGATGACACTAATTAAGGGAGATCCTCTTTTGAATGTCCTTTTCAGAAGGAACTCAAAGCTGATTATAAAAGGTTTGAGTCAAATGAATAAAAGAATGCAACCAAATTCGCAAAGTATCTGAAAAATAATTTGCATTTCAGTTTTGAGACTTTAGCGACTCGAGTTATGATAAGGTGGTTCTTTCGGATTCATCATATCAGTTTTTTTATTATTCGATGTTTCAGACCAAACAAATGTGGTCCATCATCAGGAAGAATTTTAAGATATGAAGGAAATATGAAAATCATCGGGTGTATATATAAGAAAAGTGTTTTAGTAAAGAGCCGACTTATTAAAAATATATAAGATCTAAAATATTATTAATCAATTATTAATCAATTAATACTAATCAATTTCTAGAATCTGTCCTTGTGATTAGTGTTGGGATCCAATTTTGACTGATCTTCCAGCCATCATCTCTGTTTAGATCGTTTGGTTTCTTTTCGATTTCGATGGCTTCCCTAAATTTTCTACTGTGATAGTGATCTACTTTGGCAAGAATTTTGGCTTCTTCAATACAAATATGATGTTTTGTTTTATTCGAATGTTCTGTCAACGCCGAGGGATGAGTGCGATTGTGCTTGATATCAGCGACATGTTATTGAATTATAATTCTAAAGGATTGACCTATTTCCCCTATGTATTGTTTACCACATGAGCAAGGGATCATATAGACACCCTTTTGTTCAATGGGATCAATAGGGTCTTGGATCATGTTCTTTGCAGTCAAAATGGACAAGCATATCTTCAAGCTAAAATTGCAAAACAATTGCAACAAAGAAAAGTCAGAGTCAATGGGGGGCAATGCATCACTCATCTCCCTTAGCATAATGCACACAAGAAAAGCTGCAGTTACAACATTAATAATCAATGAAAATCATCAAGGTATAACAAGTAGGTTCAACTAAAAAAAGGGGCGATTAGGTATCACACCCATTTTGTCTTAATACTCATGATCTAGTAAATGCTAGCGAAACACATGGTATCTTACTTCAAACCTTAATCAATCACTAGTACTTACCTCATCTAGCCAGCACGAGGAGATTTAAGGTAAATTACATCATTCTGTTGGATTACTGAGTGGGGGGGTGAATCAGTAATAGAGCAATTATAATCCCTTTTAAATCAAATAATCTAAGTGTTATATCAATGTAGAATTATCATCCACTAATGAGCAATGAACAAATGAACAATCATACACATACACAGTACACCAGTTTTTTACGTGGAAACCCAAAGCGGGAGAAAACCATGGAATGCTTTTTCTTATATGTCTTGAAGAATTACATTCATTGGAAGCACCAAATTCCTTTGTTTTCCAACTGCAACTGGAAAGAGGCTCCAATCCCCTAGTTTCTCAGGATACAACCTGAGGGAAGCTCCAACTCCTCAATTCTCTGGATACAACCAGAAGGAGGCTACAACCCCCTATGTTCTCCATCTACAACCAGAAGGTGGTTATAACCACATGTCCTTTCCCCATCCAACCACCCTAAAGTAGAAGTAGAATGATGGAACCACTGTCACACTATCACTGTGAGATATACCATTGTAAAACTGTACCACTAAACTTGAACCATACATCAACCATGCATCAACCTGTACCTCAACCTATAATTAACCTGTACCATAAACAAGTGCATCAACCATGCACCAACTTGTACCAAACAACCTGTAATCAACCTATACCATAAACAAGTGCAACCAACCATGTACCAAGTATGTACCAATCATGTTTCACCTACTCATCAACTATGACTCATCAATATGTACCAACATCGTCAACTATACACCTCATGTATGTGCCAACTCATCAACTACTTGTCTCAATCATGTACACAACATGTACATTAACCAAATGCCCTCATCAATTTCATCATCCAAATATGATTTGTAACTCTGTAATAGACCTGGTGTACATGATCACATACCTACAAACCTTCCTTAACTTTAACAACAAGAGACTATCATTTTCATCAAACTTTTCTTTAGTCTCACAAGACTAGTTTTGGATTAGTCAACAACCCTAACTTAGAATAATAATAAATTTGTACCTTTAATGAATAAAGATATGAAACTAATATAAAATGTTCTTCAATGTTTTTATGTAATTCCTCCAGGTTTCACTACTTGGAACCTCTCAGAAAAGGAGTTATAGCAAAAATGACATACCTTGCTGAATTCTGGCTTATTCTAGAGAGCAACCTTGTAGAGCATGCCCCACATAGAATCTTTGTTGCATCGATTTGAAACTATTACAAATCATACTATAGATTGTACTCTAACCAACACATTTTTTCTTACTAAATTTTGATCTGTTATGAAGAAGTTATGACATTTTTACCCGAAACACTTGTTTTAGACTAGTTTCAAGACTAGCCACAAACCCTATTTTCCACAGAGTGTAACTCCAAAAATACAACGACTCACAAGCTCAATTTTTTACCACATATACTTGCATATGTTTCATCAATGGAATATCAATTTTACGGTCTGAATCAGTGTAGAATAAATTTTATTGCGAAAATGGTGAAATGACCTGTAAATAACATACCTTAGAAAGCATCATCAAAAGAATTTATCCTTCCTTGAATTCCAGCCTTCTTTTCTTCACTTTCCCTCAGAAATTCGGCTTCTATATCCTTTGGTTACCTCAGACACCTATATATATTCAATATTCTCAAGTGTGATATGAAATGAGAGAGCCTTGCCTCTTATTTATACTCTCCAAGTAGCTTCCGTAAAAACATCTTCTAGGTCACTTTGCCCACTTTCCTTATTTTAGGGTTAACCCACTTCTAATTTCTCCATTAAATTTTTTATTTAAATAATTCATTTGTATTCACTTTGAATTACAGTACACTCATCACGTCACTTTATTATTTACCTTCTAAAATCTCTTAAACCACCTTGACTACTTTGACCTTTTGGGGGTTCTAGATGACATATGAAGGTCCTCCAACTTCGTAAGGCCATAACTCTCAAACCGTGAGGAGTTATGTGACGTTCCACATACCGCCATAAATGGAATGAAATGTACTATCCATGTAGAATAGTATACATGAAAATATATCAAAACTCATACCATTATCCATCAAACAACTTGGGTCCATTACCCAAACCTGGGTTCTCCAACTTCTCATGGCCATAACTCTCTAACCATGAGGAGTTATGTGACGTTCCACATACCACTAGAAATTGAATGACAAGAACTATCCATATAGGATATTTTCACTAACAAATTCACTGACCTTCATCTCATTATTCCACAAATAAGCCTGGGTTCTCTAACCATACTTCTAGGATAACTCAATCCGCAAAGCGTCTTCCCATGAGGGCTTTCACCATAAGGTGGCCACTTTGGAGTTCATACATTTCTACTTATCATCAACCATGACAATACAATAATGAGTCATCTTTACATCAAACAAACTTGGTTCCATCACCCAAACCTTTGTGCTACCAGGATTTCTTCAAGGGTTGACATCAATGACAACCAACCTTAACCAACAATCCATCACTCATCTCCCTTAGCATAATGAACACAAGAAAAGCTACAGTTACAACCTTAATCATCAATGAAAATCATCAAGGTATAACAAGTAGGTTCAACTAAAAAAATGCACGATTAGGTATCACACCCATTTCATCTTAATACTCATGATGTAGTAAAGGCTAGCGAAACACGTGGTATCTTACTTCAAGCCTTAATCACTCGCTAGTACTTACCTCATCTAGCCAACATGAGAAGATTTAAGGTAAATTACATCATTCCTTCACTAGCATGTGGGAGTTTATCCTCAATTCATATTATACATAGCCTTTCCTCCCTTATGGACCCTCTTTGTATCTTTTGCACAAGAATGGGAACTGTCCTCTGTGTTGTTTCCAGTACACTTTGCACTATCCTTCCTTCACCGATAATCATCTCTTCTAGCCTCTCAGCGTGTGTGGTATTTAGACCATGAATAATAATTAGGATAGAAGCAATTCATACAATGGAGATATCTTATTTTCCACCCTTACTCATATGGATTGTAGGATTTTCTCTCTAGTGCAGTTTCAAATTATTGGCTCTTTGGTGAATATAGTCATGAGGCTTCGTAGTTCTCCCCCTGCGACTGTGTCAAGTGAAGAATGGGGAAATTGGAGGATAAATATAAGTAGCAACAAAAATAATTGGACAATCTAAGAGCCTCCCATGCTCAATTAAAGCAACAATTCTTAGAAGGAGAGGAGCGTCGGGACAGAAAAATGGCCATCATTTTATGAGAAATCAACGAGAAGGCTGCCTAGCTTTGCTCTCTTCATTGTCGTGGTTAGAATATCCCACCAATGGTCCCATATCATTCAAATTTTCCTCCCTCAATCATCTCCATGGCCTTCGGTGAAGTTCTCCAACCTCGAAATCAACAAGTGGCACTAGCGCTTGTAGAAGACCCTCCGGATATGGTAGACACAGAGCTCAAACTTAATTAAGAACAGTCTCTATGCAGTGCAAGTTTTTTACATACTATTTTCCTTTGTAAAAGTCTACACATGGAAAGTTAGTAGTAGTTTTGTTGTAATTTTTTCACAATAAAGATGCTCTCTGAAAACTAGGATGATAATGCCTTTGCTGGAAGCAATTGAGGATCTTGTCTTTTTGTACTCTTTGGCTATTTTTTTTTCTTCATGCAACCACATCTATAATAAAAATTACAATCGTCCCTGTAAAAAATATATATATGTGAAAGTTTATGCCCTAGGTGTATGGTAGTTGGTGAAGTACAAGTGTACTGTTAAGACACTTCTTTATGTGAAGTCATTAGTTTGAAACTTACTAGTTGTTTATTCTACTAGTCACAAAAAAAAATGTGGAAGTGTTTTGACAAGTGTAAAGAAAAAATCAAGGAACAAATTCTCATGAGCTCCATATTGAAACTAGGGTCAATTCCTAAAACCTCTTGGGATGAAAGAGTCTATCACATTTGTGACACTAAGAAGGTTGAAGATGAAAATAACCTTCTCTTATCTTGTCCAACATATGCCCAAATTATATCACGATTTCAAAAGATTTGTCATTTTTATGAACATAAATATACCTATAAATAGATATTCATAACATAATAATAATTAATTAATAAATAATAACTATTAATAATGAAAGGACATGTCTCAAATGACATGACTATTGGTTAGAGGGAACCCCTACATGGGTATATAAACGAGCCCTCATTCTCAAGTTTAAATCATCTTATTCATTCATATACAATTATTATTAAATATATTTACTATCCTTAAATGGATTATTGTCTACTATCATATTTATATTGGGTATTTACATAGTGAACCAACTTGGTTCACCACAGTGGTATCAGAGCTTCGTTTTTCTGATCCCGGCTTTTGGCCAACCTCCATTTCTCAGAGTTTCTTTGATCTGGTTATTGACCGTAATCAGGCTGTTGCGCCTCTTTCGTCACCTTGGTGAGCAAAATAGAGGTGCTTGCAAGCTCAGTTGGGTCTGTTGAGTAGGACAACTGTAGAGAAAAGAGTTAGAGAAAGAAAATAAAAACTACAATTAAGAATTAAACTAAGAAATGCAATAAAAACTAAATTCATGAGCATAGGGACATAGAAATAAAAAGAACCATAAGACCCATGCCACCAATGTTTGAGGCTGATCTAGTAGTGAAAACAAAGCACCAAGAAGAAAGGGGACTATGAGTCCCTTCTTCCTCCAAGGGAAGGCTCTTGGACCCTCACTAGCTAGCTCTTCTTACAACAAAGAAAAATGGAAAATGATGATGAAAGAAATCTTCACAAATCCACTCAATGGTGAGGTGGATTGTCCAATGTAATGGTGCCAATATGCTCTTGTCAAGGATGGAGTCCTCAAAACAATAGAGGAAGCATAACATTACTTTGAATTCCTTGAGAAAATGAGGTGCATTCATGGCTTTTTATAACATTGCTTTGGGTTATTGTTTAACTGCTTTGTAGTGTGAAAAGAGGCCATTTAGGGCATTCTTAGGTCTTTGACCAGCCCACCAGTCGGATCCAGTTTGGATTTGAGGGTCAAATCGTCTTGGGAGTTGAACCATAAGTAGGTGGGAGGCCGACCACTCTCATAAACGCGTCGTTTAGTAGGTGCGTGGATTTTTTCACTAACAGTCGTGCATCGTGCGCCTGTGCATGATTTCTGCGTTCCTGTTCCGCGCATGCACGTGCGTGCCCATTGTCTTCATAGCGCTCTTCAATTTTTCACTACTTTGCATAGTTTTTGACCTTTTTTGAATGTTGTGGTATTAATTCAGGTCCATGGATGACTTCATCACTGTTTTATGATGTTGAGTTCTTGTAATCATGTGCGAATGAAATTTTAGTGATAATAGATGCCCCCTGATGGATGAGGTTAGGAGCATACGTATAGTTGAAATCCATCAATGTTTCTTCTACTGGGAATGTTTTTGTAAGATAGAGCAATAGTGAGATCATCCAAAGCGATTCGTTGGAGGGAAAAAGGAACTGGTAGGACCCGACCTTCCATGAGGTGCATAAAATAGAAAACTGTGTACAAACGAGGTGGGCATGCCTCATGCTTGTGTCATGTAACTCTGAAAAAAGATGACTGAAGTGTTGGTGTAGACAACTACATTGCCCTCAGGGGCAGTTGTGATAAAGGCAGAAGACAATTCTGCAAATGAACATACTCTGAATGGTAGGTAGTGATCTCAGTAAGAAGTAGCAGCGATGATGTGGGCATTGATAGCCCTGCCATGTTCAGAGGTCTTCGGCAAATGAAAGAATGAACTGCAATAGTTGCAAAGTAAGACCCACCGTAACATGAGGAAGTGTGGGCGTCGAATGTTATGGGGGTCAACGACAGCAGGGAACAATGGTGTTTCACCCTGTGTCATCCGAGATCGCTCATTGAGTGGATAATGAGAATCAAGATACCATCACCCTTCTGGAAAACTGTGTTGATGTCGACAAAAAGGGGGATGCGACTCTCAGAAGCAAATGGCTTTGTGAAATCTACTAGGTGAGGTGAGGAAGTGGCAGAGGTACATGGATGAAGTGAAGATGTGGGAAGACTCAAGACTGCCCTTGGTTGGAGGATGTATGAGATAAAAAGTGGTCGCAACCATTCAACGAGGTCGAGTGTCAATGGGACGATAAGACCAGGGATAAGTTGTGCCAGAGGCGGGACAAGGTGAACAAATTTAGAGGGTAGAGGTAAGTGACCTATGGGGTATTCTAAAGATATGGATGATGCCGGAAAGGATAGATGATAAGTAGTGCTCCAACCAAGGGTGACATGGGTTGAGGTTGT
The DNA here is from genome assembly GCA_009831015.1 of Picea engelmannii. Lineage (NCBI taxonomy): Eukaryota > Viridiplantae > Streptophyta > Pinopsida > Pinales > Pinaceae > Picea > Picea engelmannii. The sequence continues at coordinate 64,270 of ML795139.1, forward strand.
CCAAAAAGAGGGAAGAAGGTCGCCAAAGGTGACGACAAAAAAGGTAATGTAACAAATGGAAAAAAAGGCGTTTGTACAATAAATAACGAATAATTGGGGAGAAATGTAAAAATACAGAAATGGGTGCCCCAGTGTGATATGGGTGGCCCATGTAGGGCATAATTTGCTCGGAAAAATGATGAAGGGTGGGGGCCCCATTGGTGAGTTTGTGTACGAGGTAGGTGGAATGAAGGTAGGTTTGCAAATGGGCAAACTGATTGTGGATGAAATGTAGGGTTTATGATACTGCGGAGGTGCAGTCAAAAAATAGAACCGTGAAGAGATAATCTGGGAGTCCATGTGGGAAAGCTAGCAAAATGAGGAGAAGGAGTATGTGGTTGATTCGCGACATGATGAAAGACTATCGGGACTCCCATCCCTAAATGTTTTTGAAAAAGATCATGAGTGTCAGAAGTGCCTCAAGGTGCTATGAATGGGACAAATCATGTGGGGAAGAATGCTACTGGGTGACAGTACCGAGGATGCAAATGGAGGTGTGGGTACTGCAGAGCCGAGAATGGGGATCCTAAAGGCAAATATCAGAGGGTGTGACTAGAAATGTAAGTGCAATACAGAGGGAAAGACTACATGCTAGTGCTGAGTATATACCTAAAGGGGTTGTGCCGATGTATGATGATCAAGTACCTGCACACATGAAAACCAAATACCCAAAGTGAACAATATATGAAGATAATCGAAGATATGAACATGCATTTGATAAACACGAATATGCGCATGTGTACCTGACCAGGGTATGAAAAAAGGTGCCCCAGGCGCTCAGGATGAAAAGAGGCCCAGGGACTGCTGTGATGTAGATGACGGGATGTTGATCCCGTGGCTGAAGATGGATTAAGAAACGGACACCGTGGGCTCCCGGAATGGTGAGTGGAATTTTGGAAAAAAGGCCTATATATAGATGTGGGGCCCACATTGCCACCTCATTTGTACCTGCTGCAATAGTGACTAGACAAGAAGTGTTCAGAGGAGATTTGGAGATTCAAAGAGTATGACGCATCCAATTGGCGATTAGCAAGCGTTAGGTTAGTGGTATGATCATCCTGCATACAAATAGGATTTCATTTTTTGGGCAGGGGTTGTACGGAGGGTCGTATAGAGGGATTTTGTGGGTGTGGGACCCATGTGCGTGGGTGATCCAGAAGTAGGCGCGCACACATGCGTGCTTGCCCACCAGATAGACGTGCATGGGGGCGCTGGTGAGGGAATTAAAGGCGCACACTAGTGCGTTGCTGTGACGTGGACAGGCGCACACCAGTGCACGCCTTTGTAGGTAACAGGCATGCCTGAGAGCGCGCTTGTGAAGCTAAGAGGTGCGCATACGTGCGCGCCTGTGAAGCTAATAGGTGCGCACACGTGAACGCCTGTGTAGTGAACAGGTGTGCATGTGTGCGTGCTTGTGGGTTAAAACAGCCGCACCTTAGAGGCAAAGTTGACGGGTGTAAATGTGATGTTTGTGATGTTGTTGATGGGCTCATGGGATGATATAAGACTCTTTGTTGTGGCTGCAGGTGGACAGTTGGCACGATGCCAATGGGTTGGCTAGAGCGAGATTGGTCCCAGCTATGAAACGTTGTGGCTATTGAGGGCCCAGGTGTGCGAGCGACTTTGGCAGCCTATGGGTTGCTAAAGTTCTTTGAGTGCATGTTGATACGGGCACAAAAGTATCTCCTGCAGTTCCTGATTCAGATGTGGAGTCCTGAACTCCACTGCTTCCTTGTGCGAGGAGAGCAGATTCCCTTCATTGTGGTGGAGGATGTGTACTTCTTGACTGGGCTCCCGTTTTAGGGTGTTCCCCTACCAACGGAGCTGGTGTTATCGAGGGATTTGACCCTAGTGATCGTTGGTCGGAGATATTGTTCAGGTCCGAACTTTATGTCCAGGACGGTTGTGAGCATTGGGTCGATAGATTTATCATTGTATAGCAGCGATGATTGTGAGAGTATATGGGTCACTGTCGACCCAGCGGATCAGTGGGGGCCAACTGTTGGTGCTGGGGAGAGTACTGGCTGGTGAGAAGTTTGCCTGGGGACTGACTCTGCATGCCCGGATGATAGGGCAGATGGACCATTGTCGGTCCATGAAAACGGGTGAGTTTGCCTTCGGGGCAATCCTGGTGGCGTGGTTTCTGGAGAGGGTGTCGATGTTGCGCCCTAGGATTTTATTGGGTGCACCGGGGGCGTGAGAGACGTGACTACGATGATGGTCGACGGTGTTGCTTCGCCATGGTGGTGGCGAGGGTGGCCACTTCTTCACGACAGAGGCGGCACAGGTATGGTGGTATATGCCGCAGGTGATACTACGTTACCCCTATGCCGGGGTTGACTTCCGGGATGATCCAGACATGGTGCTACCTCCAGGGGAGGTTTTTGACCACCGAGGTATGTTGATTTTATGATGTTGATATGTATGTTTTTGTGTTTTTTGAGATAACATGATTTATGTATATGATATAGATGATGATACTATCTGGTGTTTGTTTGCATGTGCAGATGTGGCACCTCGCAGGCGCGAGGTGGAGCTGTAGAGAGTGCCAGAGAGACCGCCGTGGGGAGAGAGACATCGGCATGAGGACGCCGCGATGAAACCAGCTGAGCCAGAGAGGGTAGCAAGGAGGCACCGGTTTGATGACCCTGGTGCTGGGTCATCACACGCTCCTCCAGCGGCAGCCAGAGCTGATTTTGAGGACATACACCATCGTCTAGAGACGGTGTTACAGGAGGTGCCTGAGGGCATATGGTCTCACATCCAGGATGAGGCTTTCCTGGAGCAGTGTGTGGGGGTTTCGCCACCATGGAGGGCCATAGTACGACGGGCAGCAGTGGATACTGCGTTGACGATTGGATGAATGCCACCAGGGCAGGAGGGGCCGATAGGGGGTGGACCACCACCTCCTGGGGCAGGAGGTGGTGGGCCGCCACCGCCTGAGGGTGGAGAAGGTGGTGGTGCTCTAGAGGCACCGTGAGTGGTGCTCTGAGGCATTTTTTGTATATATATTTTTTGTATATAGGCTGGTGAGCCCATTTTGTACCAAGGTGTTGTATTGGCCTGCGGATACTTGTATTTTTTGTATGTAAACATTTGGATGACACTGTGGACCTATATATATATATATATATATATGAGTATACATTTTTGAGATCTATGTGGTGTTTACATTTTTTTGGTTAATGTTTTGATGATGTCTATGCTATGTATATGCTATGACAGGTTTGTGTTATATGTTTATGTATGTGTAGAGGTAGCTTGATGTGATATATGCTAGTCTAACACAATATTAGCTAGGTTATCTGTAATTTGATTCAAAATTCTTGGAATATGTGTAAATGTAATGGAATCAAAATGTTGAGATAAAATCCTAACCTACAGGTATTTGTGAAAGAGGCAAGGATCACGGACGCGGTACACATTGTTGAGCTAGAGAACGACTAGTTGAGAGTCGAGGAAGACACTAAGGTGACGAATATGATGATGTTGGGTGTTGGCCAGGAGGCCAATGACAACAGTGTATTCAGCTTGGTTGTTGGTTGCTAACCCCAAACATATGCCGCTCGAATGGAGCATTTCATGTGAGGGGGTGTAGAGAGCCCAAGCAGCCGAAGCGAGATTTTGCGTCCAACGGATGGCGCCGTCAGCGTAATTGATGTGGTAGGCTGGTGGAGGAAGCATCTGTCAATAGCACAAAGGATAGTTTAGATGTGAGGGAGGGAGAAAAAAGATAAAAAAAACTAGAAAAGAAATAACCTAAAGTAGAATGACTATGTTTAAGCGTAAAATTTCTTTAACTACAACCCATTGACGGGTTCTTTGAGAGAGAGGCCTTCGGGAGAGGAAAAAATATATGCGCCTTTGGTGAGGCAATGTTGGATGATGTATGTGCCATGACAGAGTGACTCGAATTTTCCATGGCCAAAGGTATCATGAGTGATATCATAAGCCGGGACGAGGTCGCCTTCGCGAAATGATTGAAGGTTGACATGGCGATCAAAGGTAGCCTTGGATCGTTTTTTAGCTGCCTCGTTGTTCTCTAAGGAAGATCGACGATCTTCATCCAGAGACTCCAAGTTCAGCAAGCGCTGCTCCATTGGACCAGTGTCTGGTAATAGCTCAACTGCGGTGCGTAAGGTGGGAATTTCGCACTTGATGGGAGGAGTGGCCTCAACCCCATGGACTAAATGAAATGGTGTGAAAATAGTAGCAGTTTTCACAGCCGTTCGGTAAGCCCATAACACAGAAAATAACATATGATGCCAATTGGTTTTATGTTTATTAACTATGCGATGTAACATGGTATTGAGGACTTTGTTCACTGCTTCGACCTGTCCGTTAGACTGAGGGTAATATGGTGAGGCAAACTCGTGATAAAATCCTAACCGAGATGAGAGTTCGACGAAGATCTCATTCTCGAAGTGTTTGCCATGATCGGAAATGAGTTGGAGGGGTACTCCAAAGCAGGATATGATGTGGTTAAAGAAAAAATACACTGCAGTGTCAGCGGTGTTGTTGAAATTGGGTATAGCTTCTGCCCATTTGGTGAAGTAATCAATGGCGACAACGATGTATTTGTGACCATTGTTGGAGGGGGGATTACAAGTCATAAATTCGATGCCCCATTTACAAAAAGGGTCGATAGTAATGACAGGGTGAAGAAGAGTGGGGGGAGCGCGGGCTTTGTTGGCGTAGAGCTGACATTGCTCACATCGTTTCACAGCATGAATGCAATCATGAAACAAGGTAGGCCAAAAGTAACCAGCTCAGATAATATTTTGAGCAGTGGATATACCTGAAAGATGGCCCCCACATGCGCTGTTGTGGCAGTCGTTTAAGACTCTATCGGCCCCGCCAATAGTCAAGCATCGACGAAGAATGGTGTCGACACGCCACCGGTATAGGATATCTCCGACGAGGTGGTAGCGGGGGGCCTGATGGCGAATACGTCAACGATCATATCGTGAAAGGTGGTTACCGAACTTTTGAGTTCGAAGATAGACGAGGAGGTCACCGTACCAAGGATCATCCGAAGTGATGTAAAAGAGATGTTCGTCGAGAAAGTCGATGTTGATGGGGGCACTGGTGGTGTCAGAGGGGAGGGTCGTGACAAGTTCGGTGAGAACGAGGGCCTTCTTACTCTTAGGTGTTGAGAACTCGAGGTCGTACTCCTGAAGGATAATGATCCATTGAGAAAAAATTTCATTAACTTGCTGACGGCTGAGCAAGTACTGCATAGGGTTGGAATCTGCAATGACCTTTGTGGTGCAAAGCAGAATGTAATGGCGCAGTTTCTGGACTGCGAGGACAACTGCGAGAGAAAGTTTCTCTTCGTGTTTATACTTCAAGGGTGGCCCTGAGAGGTTTTTACTAACGTAATAAATGACATGTTCATGATTGTCATCACTGAGCTGGACGAGGACGTCAGCTACTGATACAGCTGATACTGATACGTAGAGGATATAGTCACGATTGTAGTCAGGTGCACTAATTAAAGGTGCATTTGAAAGTGTTGTTTTAAGATCGTCAAATGACTGTTGTTCGTGGTCGTCCCAATGAAATGGGATGTCGTGACGTAGTAAGCGAAGGAAACCGTGTGCGTGTATGGCGTAATTTGGGACAAAGCGTCTAAGAAAGTTAGCTTTGCCCTGAAGGCTCTGAAGTTGTTGTAAATTCTGGGGAGGTGGAATTTCGGTGATAGCTTGGACTTTGAGGGGGTCCACGGTAATACCACTTTGGGAAACAATAAAACCGAGGAGGCGCCCTGCGGTGACACAGAACACACACTTGAGAGGATTCAAGCAAATGTTGTACTGACGACACCGTTGAAAAATGATTCGTAAATCATCGAGATGCTGGGTGCGTTTCTTGGATCGAGCTGTGAGGTCATCCAAGTAGGCGAGGATGATATTGGCCAAATCGTGAAATATGTATGTCATAGCCTGCTGGAAGGTTGCGCTAGTATTTTTTAAGCCAAACGACATGACACGATATGAAAAAGTACCCCAAGGGGTAGTAAATGTGGTTTTATACTGATTGGCTGGGTGGATTTGAATTTGATTATAACCAAAGAATCCATCCATAAAGGAGAGAGCCTCGTGGCTAGCGCAGTCGTCGATAATTTGATCGATGAAAGGCATTGGAAAGTTTTCTTTGGGACATGCATGATTAAGATCACAAAAGTCTATGCAAACGCGGATAGTGCCCTATTTTTTTCTAACGGGTACAGGGTTAAAAAACCATGAGGTATAGGTGATGGGGTAAATGAAACCGGCAGTGCGTAACTTGTCAATTTCGGGTTTGATAGCCACGACTTTGGATGGATGTAGCGGTTGTTGTTTTTGGAAAACTGGTGTAATGTTGGGCCAGGTGTCGATGCGATGTTCGACAATAGAGGGATCGAGGCCAGGCATTTTCGTGTATGACCAGGCGAAAATATCCCTATACTCTTGAAAGAGGGATTTATATGCGGTTATTTCCTAAGGAGTGCAAGCAACTCCAATGGTGATTTCTTCGACGATGCCATTCTTAATGGAAATGTTGATTTTAATGGTGGGGGAAATGTTGGCCATGTTGCCTTCTTCAAATGCATCAGGGGTAGGAATGGGATTGTTGAACCAGTCGATAGGCCCTGATGGGATAAAATGCTTGGTTTTGACTGCGTAAATGGGGTTTTGGTTAGGAGGCATGGGGGTTTCCTATGGAGAGAAGAGTGTGTGATGGTGTAGTGCATCCCAGGGAGAGTCTGGGTAGTTTAACTCTTCGAGTATTTCTTCATTGCATTGAAAGTGACAGGAATACAAGGGGTTGTGAGGAGTGATCTCGATGACAGTGGTCGTGTGGTTGCCCCCTGGTGAAGAAGCAGGGGGAACATTGTTAGGGGATGGTGAGGGTTCACTCGAAATAAACCATATATTGAAGTACTGAGGGGTACCCATGGTGGTTGGGTGGAGAATGTCCATAGGGGAATGAGAAGGAGATTTGGGGGGGTTGGGGGGTGAATCCTCAGATACACCATCTAGGAACCATGGATGAATTGGGAGTGCCTTGGGTTCGGGAGAAATGACATGAAGATCCTCTAGTGATGAGGTAATGTCAATTATCGCCGCTGCAGGTCGCTGAAGCAGGGTCAATTCATGTTGCCTGTATTCAAGGATCATAGGACACTGGTATGTAAAATGAGCTAATGAATCATAGAGAGAGCAAGGGAGTCTCATACGTTCATTGACGGAAGTGGTGACATAGCGGATGTCAGTGATATTTGTGGAGGAGGACATAGTAGGACTGGGGTTGCTCTGGAAGTTCTAGCGCACTGCGGCTAAGGTCTGCCAAAAACATGGCAGTGCTGGGCAATGGTGGGTATAATGGCCATATTCAGAACATATAGCACAGGCGTATTTGGTCCTCAACCCTTTACTACTGGAAGGGAGGGTGGTAGTGGCAGGGTTAGTTGTAATGGCGGGTGTTGGGGGATTTTGATTGAGTGGGATCAAATTCCATAATTCTGGTAGTGACGGACAGTTGTTGGATTGGTGGCACTCTTTCTCACATAGTGCGCAAGGTGGTGGGATGCGTGGAGGAAGTGGAGCTATGGGCTCCTTCTTCTTTCTCCTGCCCCCAACTATGGCAGGAGGGTTAGTGAGTGGGGGTGTGGTTGGAGTAAGAATGGGAATATTCATGGGGATTCCTTCTTTCTGGGGGGGAATGGATGGTCGAGGGACCATCTCTGGTGGGTGTAAATACCAAACGAAGATTGCTAACACCATATTAGGGAGTATGAGCAATGTGGCTACCTAAAAATCTTCGATACCTGGTGGAGGGTAAAAGAAGGGAATTTGAGTGATGGCTTGGGGAACTGTCTCCCACACTGGAACATGTCCTTGGGGAGAGGTGGATTCATGGACTGGAGAGGTCGACGAGTGTTCAGGAGTTTCTGGAGGAGGGGTTTCTAGGACGAGTGGGACGTCAGATATGACAGAAGCCTCTGTAGGAGGAAGGGTATCCTCTGTGTGAGTTTTGTTAGACGATATGACACACACTTGATTGGAAGGATGCGGGAGTGGTGGTGCTCCATGGTATGTTCCTAACAAGGATGGATCTTTAAAAATTCCAGGACCCATCTTGACGAGTGGATATGGGTCATGGATTGTGTGGATGAGAGGAAGAATGTTATCGATGTTGGCAGATGGGTTAGGCTCATAATGTGAGACTTGGTCAATGGTAACGATCTTCCTATTATGATGGAACATCATTGTCCGAAAGACAGAATATGCCACTGCCTTCATAGCGTACATGTAGCTATGACCGAACAAGATATTATAATCGAGAGGGGCATCGATAACTTCGATATCGATGAGAATAGTCTTGCCCCCGAGTTTGATGGGGACATTTTGGAAGATCCCTTCAGGAGAGGATGGTTGTCCGTCATAAGCTCATAAGGTGATGGCAGAGGGAATGAGTTCGGGGGAACCCAGCTTCTGCCATACTATTTTGGACATAATGCATGTAGATGCACCTTCATCAATGATACACCGATGAACTATGATGTTCCGTATTTTCACTGGTATTTGAAAAGCGATCAAGGCAGGGAGACGAGGTTCTCCGCTGTCAAGATCAAAGGTGATGAGTCGGGTATCTACCGGGTCGACTGCCCCCAAGGTGAAAAGTAATGATTTTCGCTGAGTAGGACAAGTCTGGAGGACCTCCAATACTGACATGGCAACCGAGGATTGTGCTAAGTCGTCTACCAAACTATAGTTATGAGCTGCCCTAGCCTGTGGGTTGTGGACATTCCTACGCAATGGGATGTGAGGGATGCAAAGCAGTGGTTCAGCAGAAAGGCGAGGGATCACCAATGGGGGTCCTTTCGGTGTAGGGTTTGTCTCTGGAGGGATGGGAGGAGACTCAGCAGGTGTGTGATACTAGCGGTTACACATTTGTAGAAGGATTTCTTCCTCACTAGTGAGGAGAATTGTGCGATCTGTTGGGGTTGAGGTATTGTCCCACTGGAGGTGGGGGATGTTGTGTGTCCTGTTGGGTGTTTATCACACCTTGATGTGGAATAGGATTTTGTAGCACGGTGGGAGGGGGTTGTTGCACGTATTGTTGTGGTGCCTGCTGAGGGGCAGGCAGTGTGGGAGAATGGCCGAACTCACCACAAAGGGCACAAGGGAAGATGGTTTTAACATTGTTGTTATTTCTCCCTTGGCATTTGTTATTGTTTCCCCCTTGGGGGTTTTGGTTCCCTTGGTTCTAGTTTCCCCCAGTGGGTTGGTGCTATGGGGGTTGATTCCTGCCTTGACCTGGGTTGTTTTTATTCCTGTTCCTTCCTTTCTTCTTGGCATTGTTCGATGGATGGGTTGGATTGGCTGTATTCAACTATTCAAAACTTTGGTATTGTTGAACAACAGAGGGTTGAAAAAAATTCACCCCCGCGTGAGGATGTGGGGGAGCCATGGGTGTGGAGGACCAGGAAATGGGAAGTACAGATTCTGTGGTGGTATCGATCCATACGGTACATAGGAAGGCATAGTGCTTTCGTTAGCACTATAAGATGAGGTTCAGGGAGTACCACTGTTTGTTGGAATAGGTGGATGTATGGGAGGTGCCGGTGGTGGTCCACTGATAGGGGGAGGTATAGAAACAGGGTAAGGCTGTTGATAAGGGGGTGGTAGGTAATAAGGAGCACCGCCGTATGCCGACGGGTATTAAGGTGTTCCATACATCGGTGGTGGTTGGGGTTGTGGACCATGGTGGGTGGTCGCACCAATTAGTTCGTCTGCGGAGTGAGACATTCCAGGTTTGTCTTGGCCAAATGGCACAGGTTTTGGAAGATCAGGAAGTACAGTGTATAAGTACCCTAACTGTGCATAGATGAGGTCATACTGTTGGGCCTTACTGATGGCCTCCTTTTCGGATTGAGGGAATGTGGAAGCTACATCTTTACCGAGTAGAGAGACAAGTGATCTAAGAAACCATTTGAGACACTGTTGCTTGGTGGTTTCTGCTTTGCACAAACTACGTCGCCTATGCCACTCATGAATGTGGTCAACGATGTGTGTGGCTGAGGTTTGTTTGAAATTAGAAAGTAGTTCTAGACCATTGTCATGGAAGATGGGTAATTGGAAGAAGGTCAAGAATGCTTTGGCCAATGACTCAAAAGTTGTGTGGGACCTTGATTTTTCTTCGACATACCATTTAGCTGATGGGCCAGTGAGTGTGCGTTGAAATAATCACAGTCTGATGGAATCATCCATAATGCTATTGGAGGAGCACCGTAGGTGAAAGGTCATGACATGGTTGGTAGGGTCATCGCTTGTCTTTCCTTCAAAATTTGTTATGTCTGAAGGTAGCTTGGTGGGCATTGCAGGCCATGTGGGATCATGCAATATAGGATCATTAGTGAGTTTGCTGAGATCCGATATGTTGAGAGAGGCCAAATATGGCATCTACAGTGGGGGGGGGAGGATTAGCTCCAGCCATAGTGTGTTGTGAACCTGACCCTTGAGGGGGGCTAGGTGGGTTGGTGCTTCCTCCTTGAGAGGAAGTGGGTCCTCCGCTTCTATGTAAAAGAGAGCGAGTGAATGGATGACCTAGGGAAGAGGACCCAAGTAATGTAGAACCAAGCAAAGTTGATCCTAAAATAGTAGCACTCACAGGAGTGTGTGAAGGAGGTGTTGATGAGTGGGCACGACCAGACACTCCCCCTAAGATAGGAGGGAGGTTTAGCAAGCATCATGAATGACGAGGGTTTTGTGGTTCCCCTATGATGTCAGACTAGCTGCGTGAATGTGTGCAACAAGTGGTGAGAGTAATATAGACATAAGAGTCTTTGCGTTGAATGTTTACACAATATATATATCCAAATCAAGCTGTAACTAGATGTGCATCATACATAAAATGTTTTTTGAAAAAGAAGCATATATATGGGTAAGTGGGTTTTGTCCGCGTGGGGGAATCAAAAGAAAGAAAATGCTCGTGTCCTAGAAGACGTAACGTCCTTCCTCTCAAATAGCACTGGACCTTCCAATGGTACTCAACAGTGGGGTTTGAATTCACTGGAAGAGAAACTAGTGAAGGATGAAATAATTGGTTATAATAAGGGGTAAAGGGGGCATATCCTGAAAGAGCTGGCGATATTTTCCAATATCCACACAAAATCCAATCAAGGTGTAATTGCAGCCCACAATTGCCACCTGGGTAGATGTCCTAAAGTTGGTCACTAGGTACCTCGGTCAAAGTGCAACATTTAGATTTTCGGCCTAAGAAATGGGTCTCGGGCTGGATCTTGTCCAAGAGGTGGGTGCCTCAAGGGGGGATGCACAGAACAACCAGACCTCAGCCTTCAACCCTTCATGGGTATCTCCCTGCCTTATGGTATTGGAACACTTGACTTGGAGGATTTTAATTTCCCTATTTGACAACCTCTATGTTTTGACAATGTGAGAAATAGATAACGGGGAGTTTTTTGGATGCCTATCCCTGAAATCCTACCTAGACTAAAAAATTTATTTTGGCACCTCCTGTGGAGGAAAACTTAGTGAGTTTTTAGAAATATTTTAGATGTATTTGTTTTGGGAGGTTGGGGGCGCAAACCAACCTCGTTGATTAAAAATGGGAGTGGATAGTTTCGTCAAGAAAAGGGTGGGGTGTTTTCGGAATCCCTTTGGAGGAAACTTGCTTTGACCTCAACGTTTCAAGAAGAAGCTATGTGAGTGATAAGTGACTTTTGTGTGTGAGTGAAAGTGTGCCAATTTTTAGTGAATTAGATGTCACCTTGCTGCATGTGGACTTTGCTTGGTCCTTACAAGAGTTTGATTACCTAATTAACTAAGTGCCTTTGGTATAACCTTGCATAATTCAAAAGTCCCTAGGGAGATAGCATGTGGACATGTGGTTCTGTTACTATCCATTTAACTCCCTATTGTGATGTAATCTAAGAAAATATTTGAAACTATCCTAGATTGATCATGTGGGCATGTATGGGCCCATTACAAAACCTTTAAACTTCCCTAGTGTTTTGATCTAAGAAAGAAAAAATTCAAACACTATCCTATCTTTGTAGCATGTGGGCATGTATGAACCCGTTACAATATTAAGATGTGTTTGAAAAATAAAACTAAGAGGAGTCCCAAGAAGGGTTGTTGTCCTCTCCTAAAGGTTTTAATGTTGTTTAAGGGAGATGAAATCGTTTCACAATCTTTTTCTGATTCTCAAGATCGCTTGGAGGCGCAAGAGAAGAGCATACTAAGTGATTGTTACTCAACTTCTAGTTCCAATGTAATTTAAATGTGATTAAAAAAGATTTCCAAATTATCTTTGTGAGTCAAGACAAGCCATCCATGTGGCAAAAAGAAAAGAAGAGAAATTGATTTTATCCTCCTAAGTGCCTATGTGTTTTTTGACTAACCCCTTTATATGATGAGGGGACTAAGTGTGGTGCAGCTTTAAAACATGCTTGACATCATTTTTAAGAAGGAAAAAGGCCTTCCCCACACCTCAACAACTTTACAATGTGAATTTTTGCACAGGTGCGCGGGTCTTAGTGGAGACAAAGGCGCACAGAGCGCATGCGCACGAACAGAGACAAGTCAATAGGCACGATTGCGCAGAACAGAACTGTAAATCAGGTGCATGGGCGCATGATGCGCATTTATGGGCCTAAAAAACCGCGCATATGTGGCACACGGCCGAGAATGAAAAATCCGAATGAATTTCTCTCAATTCAACTTGGAATTGGCTGGTTGGTAGGTCGGCTTAGGCCGCTTAGTGCACCTGCAAGTTAAACAAACTAAAAGAAGAGCAAGAAAACCCAAATTGGGGTAGGAAATTGATACCTTTCCCCAGCGGAGTCGCCAATCTATTGCACCTCTTTCATCACCTTGGTGAGAAAAATAGAGGTGCTTGCAAGCTCAATTGGGTCTGCTGAGAAGGACAACTGTAGAGAAAAGAGTTAGAGAAATAAAATAAAAAGTACAATTAAGAATTAAACTAAGAAATGAAATAAAAACTAAATTCATGAGCATAGGGACATAGAAACAAAAAGAACCATAAGACCCATGTCACCAATGTTTGAGGCTGATCTATTAGTGAAAACAAAGCACCAAGAAGAAAGGGGACTATGAGTCCCTTCTTCCTCCAAGGGAAGGCTCTTGGACCCTCACTAGCTAGCTCTTCTTACAACAAAGAAAAATGGAAAATGATGATGAAAGAACTCTTCACAAATCCACTCAATGGTGAGGTGGATTGTCCAATGTAATGGTGCCAATATGATCTTGTCAAGGATGGAGTCCTCAAAAAAATAGAGGCAGCATAACATTACTTTGAATTCCTTGAGAAAATGAGGTGCATTCATGGCTTTTTATAGCATTGCTTTGGGTTATTGTTTAACTGCTTTGTAGTGTGAAAAGAGGCCATTTAGGGCATTCTTAGGTCTTTGACCAGCCCACCAGTCGAATCCAGTCCGTATTTGAGGGTCAAATCGGCTTGGGAGCTGAACCATAAGTAGGTGGGAGGCTGACCACTCTCATAAATGCGCTGTTTAGCAGGTGCATGGCTTTTTGCACTAACAGTCGCGCATCGTGCACCTATGCACGATTTCTTCATTCCTGTTTCGTGCATGCGTGCGTGCGCCCAATGTCTGCATAGCGCTCTTCAATTTTTTACTACTTTGCATAGTTTTTGACCTTTTTTGAATGCTTTGGTATTAATTCAGGTCCATGGATGACTTCATCACTGTTTGACGATGCTAAGTTCTTGTAATCATGTGCGGACGAAATTTTAGTGATAACACAGGCCATTGACCATACATGCTTGTAGCCACACACAAATTTTCATAATTTTCTCTGAATGATTCAAGTCTTTGACTAAAACTTGGCTTTTGGCCATTAAATTTTTTTAAAAGGTGATTTCGCTACAAAATTTTCAGTCCAAAATCTTACTAAAGAAAAAATAAAAATCAGTCTGCTACCTTCATTCTCTCAGAATGTTTCTGATCTGGTCTTTGACCACCAACCAAACCTTTGGCCATTAAAAAAGCAAAACAGAACAAAACAAATTTCCTTGGAAAAATAATATTTCCATTGAAATAAAAACAATTTCAGAAATTTTGCGAAAAAATTACTCTGTGCAAGGGAAATATTCAAGAAGAATTTTAAGAATGTTAGAACTATAAGACCACGAAATTGGAAGCTCCAAAATGAATTTTGTGTAAATACTCTCTTATATATATATATATATATATAACCATTGTCAGTTAACCAATTAGCACACATCAAATTCTGTACAGACCATACAGAATTTATGCATACAATCTGTACGACTATTAATCATCCGTACAATTTTAATATTGTTGATATACTGAATTTACTACTACCCTATATACCGTACAATTCATTAAATTTTCTACAGTACAAACTAAGTCAATCACATATTTTTTTAAACATTCCGTACAGTCACAAAATCTGCCTTCGATACTCAGTTTCAAGTTGTACTTCTACTGCAACATACTCCAATTTTGTACATCGATTTTAAAAGTTTACAAGTGTCAATTGTACGCCATGTTTGTATGGTCATGGATTGGTACTACCAATCACTATTCAAAATAAATTGCCATTTTGAATTTCGTTGTAGTTGAAAATTTATAAATTGGTTAAAAAAAAAAGAAATATATATCTCAGCAAGAACAACCAGCCTATACTGTTGTGAGAATCATCATTTAGTGAATCAATCAGTGCCTTATTCTAGATCGAGGCATTAATTCTACAATAGTGCATAAAACGATCGGAATCATTGGTTACCAACGATGCATGTAGGATATATGTGGAGAGTTGCCACTTCAAAGTCCCACCCATTAAGAAAAAGTCACGACTCATGTACATTTTTACAAGCCAAGTTATATGATAATCACAAGTAATTAATAAGTCGCCTAGTTATTACAGTTGCCACATTGAAGTTTTACTAAAGAATAGATGTGAAGTTCAAAAAATAAGAATAGACGTGAAGTTCTAATAAAAGGGAACATTAAAAGGGTCATTTATAAAGTGAAAAAAGGACTATTTGAAGTTAGATGATATAAAAGGGAGTGTCAAAGTTATAAAGTGGAAAGTGGAAAGGTTTTCCAACCGTATGTTGCGGGTTTTCGACATTAAAGGGAAATATTCAAGGAAGTGAGAAAGGAAGATTATTTTCGAATTAAGGAGTTACAAGTGATGATTGATGAATATGAGTATATATCTCAATTCTATGTTACAACTATGTATCAAGAAGAAGTTGACATCGTCATCGGATTACCCTGGTTTAAAAGTCTAGGTACCTTCATACTAAACATAGAGAAAAAGTTTGTGACATTCCCCTATAAGGAGAAAATGATAACATTACAAGACACCACATCGGAGCCAGATTCCGTAACACCAAAAGACTTTAACGATATCTCAGAAGTGATACTTCAAGAAAATAAAAAAACAATGCAAAGAATGCAAAAAGAATTTGATGAAGTTATCAAGGATAAAAGCGAAGAAAATTCTCGTTTAAAAGAACATAGTAAAAAACTACTTACACATATCAAGAAGTCAAAGGTTCGAAAACAATGTGTTTAGAAGTTGGAACAAAAGAATCAAGAACTTGAGAAGAACTTATCAGAAAAAAATGAAGAAAATTCTCGTTCAAAAAACCTCAATCACGAGCTATTAGAACAAATCAGAAAATTCAAAGAAGAGAAACTTGAAAATCCAGACATTAAAGCTCAAGAAGATGCTAATCCAGTTGAAGAAAAAACATATAGAGATGTTGGAATACAAACAATGGAAGATCTAGGTAAAATTACTGATCAAAATTCAGCCATTATCAAGGCAACATCGCCACATGAAGAAAATCATATATCAAAGTCAAAAGAAGAAAATTCTACAAGTATGATAACGAGAAATCATGTTATGAGAACTCCCTCTCGACATTCAAATCATAAGAGTAGATATATTAACGAGTTATAATATCAATATTATCCAAAACAAGAACCTTATAAACACCTAGTTTCGCAGAAGATCAAACTAGGGTGGGCAGACTCTTTCACAACTCGACAGTTCTACTCAACTCTTTGTCACTCATATCATCTGGTATCATCAATCTTAACAACACCAAAAACATAGAGTCATGCGAAGACATTGCAAACCAGAACGAAGAAGTAAGCCTCTCCATAAACATGCTTTGAGGACAAAACATTTCTAAGGGGAAGACAATGTAACAAACATAAATATATATAATATGTAAATATAAATAACTAATAAGTAATAATTAATTATGAAGAGACATGACATATGAAAGGTCACATCTCTTATGAAAGAGAACCTTTGTGAGGGATATATATATACAAGCCCTCATTCCTCAATTGTAATCATTTTATTCATTCATATACAATTATTATTAAATATATTTACTATCCTTAAATGGATTATTGCATACTGTCTTATTTATATTGGATATTTACATAGTGAACGAGCTTGGTTCACCACACTCACACTACCAACTTTCCTAACATTTTCACTAATCATTCTATTTTATGTTTTTTTACTATAATAAATTAATAAAATGTAAAAAAAAGAAATGGAAAAAAAAAATGAAATGAGAAAAAAACAAATTAAAGAAAATTTTGATTAAAAAAAAACAATGAAGAGAAGTAAATAAGGATCCAAGCTTTTAATTAAAATTTGTATTAAATAGAAAGGAAATAAAAACAGTGTGTTAATTTATTTTATAAATTTTATATAAATAAAAGTAAACAATCCCAAATTTGGAAAACGATTCAAACAAGTTAGATAGAGAATTGCCTAAATAGAGTTAAGATCTAAGAAAAAAACATAAATGATATAAAGAAAATAGAAAATAGAGTAAGTAGCAAAATTGAATACAAAGAAGATACTCTTATATTATAAAAATCACATTATTACAATCTATTATATAGAGTTTTTAGATAAGTTTAGGTGGTGCGGATAACACAATATCTTAATAGAAAACACTCAAATTTGATCACTTATAAATTGTGATTTTATTATATTAATGAAATCATTAATTCCAACACCCCCTTTTAATGATTACATTATGGAAAACAAAAAACTTGATGAAATCACACATACTCAAACAATATTTTAATAGACAATAATCAAATTTGATCACTTATAAATTGTGATTTTATTATATTAATGAAAGCATTAATTCCAACACCCCCTCTTAATGATTACATTATGGAAAACAAAGAACTTGATGAAATCACACATATTCAAATATGCTTTAGAAGCAGTTCCTTGTAACCCTGTAATTCCTAAGTTGACTTCTCGAGTTCGTGGATTTCACCTCCCTGAACTCTCTAATCCTGAATCTCCCCATGTCAATTACTACACAATAATCCACATGCATAAACCTCACTAGTAGATTGCACTGCACATGCATGTCTCAAAAACTAATGAGGGATCATTCCCAAGATCCACAATTATTGAACTAACTGGACAACCATCCATGTTGAGCTTTTAACTCATTCATTCCTACTCTAAAAATGTTTGAGAGATTCCATTCCTTCATAGTACTCGTCACCATTGTGAATGGATCTTCAACGATGGCTATATATGTTGATTATTTTATCTTCCCTTTTAAAAGATCAATTTGTGCAATTCCACGTTGTATGACGAAATTTTCTGCAGTAGTAGAATTCAACTTCATTCTTACTTTCCTTGCTCTTTTTCATCCTTCTATTTGAAAATAGTGCAATTTTTGTGTCAAAATAACCTTTTGTATCCCTTGCATTTATCCTCTTTTCCTTTACAAAAAGTGTTGATGTCATTTCGTCCAATGTTTGCGAGGAAATTTGACTTAAAGTAAAGACAACATTTTTAAAACTTGAAGTTAGACTATTTAATAAAAGTGCTTTTGCATCTTCATCTTCCACCTTAGCACATTTCTGTTAACTTCCTTATAAGAGACTTCAATTTTTTTCTAAAGAAAATTTTGAGTTTACATCTTTTACACCAAACAACTCACTCAATTGCTTCCATATTTTTTTAGACGATTTTGCAATATCAACATGATGTAATTGTGAATCTAAAAGAACAAGTCTGATAATGGATTTAGCTTTGTCATCTCTACTTTCACATTCAACCAATTGTTTGGCATATTAAGCGTTGCATTTGTGTCTTTCACTATAGCTCATAAATTCTTGTTCCTCAAATGCATTTGTATTTTGACCTTCTATATATACATGAAGCTAGTAAAATTTTTGCATAGTTGTGAACTCCATGTTCAAAGGAAAAACACTCTATCTAAACTTCTCAAAATTAAAATACCCTGTAAGACTTGGCGCTTGGCTAAGATGGTCTTTTGTTATTGTTATTATTCTCCAAATCGATCTATAGAGAATATAAATCGTAGTAATCTAAACTTTCTACCTTTTGAGGTTTTTTTGGCCACTTTTTCCATTTGGTTTTGCCCGAAATCCGGTGATGAATGGTTGGATTTACAGATTTAAGTCGCTAAGTCTATATAATTCGAGTGCCCCAGGGGATTTTCAACACTCTAAATCCATTTATACATTCAGAAAGACAATTTAAATAATAAAAAATAGAGATTTTGTCCAAATAAAATAAGACATACAATTGGGTATCATTCAACACTGATCTGTCCCCTCTAAGTATAAAAATGTTAAAATTGACAAAGCACAAGACTATTGAGAGTTAGCCTATCACGCACATATATTTGGGAATGGATCTGAAATGCGTTAATGCCATGGCATCTAGCCACGGTTCTGAGAGACGCGCGATCTGCAAATTACTTTCATTTCATTTCATGGTTGCTTCTACTCAACGATGATGGTGTTTCCAGTGTGGACCAAAACAATTTACTCGTGGTTAATTCTAACATTAGAGAACTGGAAGACAATGAGCTTATTAAGCAAGAATAATCCATCTTAACTTTACGCGTTTAGCGATTAAAAAACTTAGATTGTGATGCCCGTGGTTTCATCTATCTCAGCGTCTCCTCACAACGATGAATCCGGATCTTCCAAGTTCTGATACCAAGAAAGAAAATGAGTATGAAGCAAAATTGAAAACATAGGAATAACAAAAGATACCTTTATATTATAAAAATCACACTATTACAATCCATTATAGAGTTTTTGAATTGTTATTTAGATTTAATTGTTTCCTAATTTAATTTAAATGGTAAGCTTGAGGGAATATCACAACAAACAAATCTGATTATTTGTAAAATTGATATAATGAAAGCATTAATTCCAATAGAAACATACATTAAACAATAAATGAATTCAGCACATAAAAATAAAGGTGAATATTGAAAAAACAAGTGTAAAAAATAATATTATAAATGATAAACGTATATTAAATAATTAATAAATTCTAACATAAAAAAACAATAATGTTATAAATAATAAAAGCATATTAAATAATTAATAAATTTAATATAAAAATATAAAATATAAAAATGAATCATAAAAACAAGTGTTGCATGAGAGCTTAGTCTTTGTGGGGTTGAATTGAGAATAAATGTACATGGATGGGGAAAAAGTAGCGGAGGCAGATGGAAACTGTAATGGAGATGTGGCAAGCAGCATGAAACACATGTGGTATCCATGCGGAAAATGACACGTGGCCTCTAGAGTCCGATTTAGTTTTTGAAACTATATAATCCATCTTGTTATATTCAAAATTTTTGTTGTTTCCAGTAGTGTGACTTGCTATGTTTGAAATTTTTGTTCCTACCTTGCATGTTTTATGTCTTCAATGTATTTATGAAATTCATTCATAATGATTTTCGTATACTTCCATTTGGTTAAAGTTTTAAGTAGAATTTCCATAGACCATCTGGCTCGTGTGTCTCTATATGTGCCAAGACAAATAAAGTTATATGCATAGCAAGAGAAAAATATATGCATGAGAAAAATATAAAACACATAAAACACATATACAATTACATTCAAATTAAAAAAACACAATTTCTTGACATTCATCATAGTTGAAGATAAAAATTTCTGAGCATATAAATATAAAAAGAGATAAAAATAGTTTTATTTGAAATATATCAAAAAAGAATATTGTTTGTTACATATTCTTGGAAATTCAAATGCATTTTCCATATAGACTGGGATTGAGGCTCTCGCAGACCATAAGATAAATATGTACAAGAAGTAGGTCTGTGGAAAGAAGAAGTGGGTGACGGTAGAGATAAATACTTGAAAAGAAGAAATTGGAAGATATCAGTCTTTGGCTAGACATTTCTATGTAAAAAGGCGGAATAACTAGATTGATAAACAAAGAAGGATGTGATCAGTATAGACTTATAGAGATGGTACATATCACCCGTTTTGTTATTCTCTTGCTGTTGCATTTTTATTGCTATCGTCGACGACTACTGGAATCGTGCCAACTTCCTGTTGCCTTTCATCAGTGACCTGGTCCATTTCCCTTTGGACCCATTCTTCAATGTAGTTTCTCAAGGGAGCCACGTTGATCTCATTCCAGATTTTTATGTTGAAAAGTTCATTTTCTAATTCCCTTAGATCGTTAGAAAGATTATGCAGAGCGTGATCAATTTCTTCATTTTGTACTGAATAGTCGACTAGCCAGGTGTCCACGTCATCTTCACCATATTCAAGGATGTTGTAAGACTTTTCTAAAAACAACCCCTTAAAAATATCAACTAGTTTATCAAAGGCTTGCTTAGTGAAGGGCAAGGAGTTGACGATTAAGTTGGGGTCTTGGACCTTGTTGGTCGTTGGACAATAAGATGAAGGTTCTTCACTTTCTCTTTCCAGCATGCATTTAATTGAGTGATCCAGTTTTGGGAGGGGAGATATTATTGTCTTCTTCTCATTTCTGTCATGTTATTTACATGGGTTCCAAAAGGGATGATTGTGTCTAAATAGAAGCGTTCATTTTTTAAATCCTCCTGCAAATGTTCAAGCAAATCATGTGCCCTCGTTCCAAGGGAAGCCATAGTTTGTGATGTTTCCCAGGCTTCAGTAGCCAGTTCCATTCTTTTCTTGATATTATTCTCCACATATCCTCTACACGATGCAAGGAGGCTGGAGGATCCTTTTAACTTGGTTGTAGGGGTGGTAGCCATGGATATTGCTAAAGGACTGGCAAGCAATGGCATATGAATCAAATCTTCCTCCAATTCCTTGACTCGGTCCTTCAGTTTGGCATTCTCGACCTCAATGCCTCCAATGGAATCATCAAGAGAATCTCCAGTTTCTCTATGAAGTTGGGATATTTGGGACGGCCGCATGTTCACAAGGTTAATATCTAAAGGAGTTTTTCATTCTTATTTTTCACATCTCTCTTTTCAATAATTAAATTTTTAGACTTGTTGTAAAAAAAAACGCTCTAGAATACGAAGCATTCATCTTCGTAAAAAATTTTAGTATCAATTATGTACATTGGCCGACTATGATGGAACCTATCTCCAGCCTGATCAAGGTTGCGGAATACACTATCCAGATCAGTGTAAAGTTCCATGTTCTCACTCTCAATTTCGGGCTCTTCTGCCTGCCCTACAATTTTTTTTCTCTTCTTCTCCATGAGAAGCTTGTGAGAACTATCAATTTTAGGGTGAGGAGGGTTGTTATCTCCTCCTATGTTTGAAGAATTATGGGTTTTTTTTTTATTGGGGTGGGTTGTTGGAGCGATGCTCCGTGATGTCGTACTTTTGGGAGTGGTATCCCACAATTGAACACTCGTCTCATCGAGGCATTTTCCCTGTTGCTTGTACAATTCAGTGGTGCTTTGCAATGTGTCTAGTTCGCCGACATCACAAGTAGGAGTGTTGTATTCAGTGTCTTTTTTTTTCCCAGGTGTCTCTGGAAAAAATAATTGTTGAGGCCAACTGCAAGTAAATGTTCTAAAAAAATCAATTAGGTTCGAACCCTCTTAGCATTTCACCATATCTTAGGTTCAAGTTGTTGAAATGGGCTGCAAATTCATTAATTTTGTTGACGATCCTCAACATGAGGTCCTTGACTTTCCAAGGCAGAGGAATGAACTGTTTTTTTTTTCTTCTCATGGAATAGATGCAACCAATAGTTGTATTACCTTGATATTTCTATAACAAACATTATGTCTGTAATGTGACATGGAAGGAGAGTAGGTTTTTCCTTGGAGCCAAAAATCCTTATCACACTATAATTCTCCATTTGTTCAAGTGCCCCCTTCCTGTCCAAAAACTTGGTTTCCTGGTAAGATATGCAGGGAGAATCCTTTCCTAATGATAAAACTTTGAAAACAGAGACAAAGTCATTAAAAACCTCATAAAAACAGTGGGAGACCTTGTTCCTCCACAAGGCCTGGTACCAGAAGGTTACTGGGTCGAATTCTCAGTTTACCTTCTTGGACAGAGATAGTTTTGGAAACAAACAGCAATGCGCTATAGCGAAAACCATGTAGGATGACATATACAACTTCTTCTCCTTTTTTAATCTTGACAATTGAGAATAGATTTCAAAGGAAATTAGCTCCCCCCAATAAAAAAATGGCTTATTCCTTGACTATGAAATACAAAATATAAAGAACCATGCAAGAAATAGTTGTTGTGGATTCCTATCTTGTTATTCTTGTAAACAACCAGGCAATTTCCCAGAATGTATTTCTAAATGAACTAACCTGCAAGCTTGTGATATCTTCAGAAACTTCCATTTGGTCTTCTAGGAACTCGAGCAAGAGGTCCAACCCATTATTATACTTTCTTAGGAACTACTTGGAGTATTCTCCTTTGAACATCAATGTTGGCTCTGACAATCTTAACATCTCGCAGAAGACATGAGGTGACAAAGAAATAGGAGAGTGGTCCCATAGTGGAATAATTCTTTGGCCTAGAATATATTTATCGATGCACCAAGAGACCAGTTCTTTACAGTCAAAAACATCAGGGACACAACCTGCACGAGCAATTCCATAGGTCCAAATTATTTTGTTTTGGGCGGAAGGGGATGAGTAGTAAGAATATGCCCTAGACCACTAGAAGTTATGTTCGTCACGCCCGAAGATGTTCACGGTATCTCCACAAAACTGTTGTTGAGCTAGTGCCATAAGTTTATGAGAACGTCCATTTGATCTAGACGATGCTTGAAATGAACAATTGGAGGGGATGATATAAACCTTCACAAATGTTGGTTGAATGCTTGTGAATGGGAAATCTCCTCAAGCCTTTCGCTCATTAATGACAATATCTATGGGTGTTGCATGATGAGCTGTTAGCAGTAAAGCTTGCTTATTGCATACTTAGAAGTGCGAAGGTGGCAGGTATGACTAAGAGAAATTAAGGATTGGAGGTTTCGTGAATGCGCAAACTCGACGATGCACGAATGACATTCCATGATGTTTGAATTTAACACTTGTAAGGGATAATATAACCATCCACAAATATTGGTTTAATGCATATTAATGGGAGATATACTCGAACCTTTCTCTCATCAATGACAATATATACAACTCTTGCATGATGAGTTGTTAGCATTAAATATTACTAATTGCATATTTAGAAATAAGAGCTTATATATATATATATATATATATATATATATATATATATATATATANAAGTGCGAAGGTGACGAAGACGGGGAAGAGCAAGTAAGGAATGGCCAAGTATGAAAAGTGTTCGAGTGAGCCTCAAAATAGGGTTATAGGGGATACTCAGGAGAGGTGAGTGTTCGATGGTCAAATTGTATGTCTCATAATTTTTTACTGAAAAACGCGTAAAACGGAAGAGGGCATGATGGGGCAGTTCAGCGACCGCTTTGTATATTTGCAGAATTCCAAGAAAGTGGCTTGGTATGGAATAGGGAAATGGTCAGACTCGTTTTCTGAATTAATGATTGAAGGTTTCGTGAATGGGCCAACCCGACGACACGCGAATGACATTCCATGATGTTTGAAATTAACACTCGGAAGGGATAATATAACCCTCCACAAATCTTTGTTTAATGCATATTAATGGGAGATATCCTCAAATACTGGTGTAGCATTAAAGCTTACTAATTGCATACTTAGAAATAAGACCTTATATACATATACATATATAATAATATTTTTATAAACAATATTTTTTATTATAAATAAGACTCTTATATATATATATAAGTATGAAAAGCGATTGGACAAGCTTGAAAGTAGGGTTGCAAGGGATACAGAGGAGAGGTGAGCGTCTGATAGTGAAATTATATGTCTATATAATATGTGTGTGTGTGTGTTTTTATAAACAATTTTTATTATAAACAAGTGTGAAGGTGATGGGGACGGGGAAGACCAAGTAAGGAATGGCCAAGTATGAAAAGCGGTCGAACGAGTTTCAAAATAGGGTTACAGAGGATCCTCAGGAGAGGTGAGGGCCCGACGCTCAAATTGTATGTCTCGGAAATTTTGACTGTAAAAGGCATAAAATGGAAGAGGGCATGATGGGGTAGTCCAGCGGACAATTTGAATATTTGTGGAATTCCATGTGTTGTTTGCATGTCACAAAACAATGGAATGGAAATCTTCAACTCGCCCCTCTGGGAACCCACAATCGAAAAAGTGGCTAAGTATGGAATAGGGAAATGGTTGGTCAGACTCATTTTCTCTAATATATTGAAATTTGTAATAGATATCCCATTACCTGCAAAGATCTTTTCTACATGTATATCACAGAATTCCGAGTGTTGTTTGTAGGTCGCGGAACAATGCAAAGGAAATCTTGAACCCGCCTGTCTGAGAACCCGCAAGAGAAAAAGTTGGTAAGTATGAAATAGGGAAACGGTCGGTGGAATTCGTTTTCGCTAATATATTGATATTTGTAATAAATGTCCCATTACCTGGTAGGATATTTTCTGCATGTTTTTGGACAAGTTGTGTAGGGACAATTACTATGACTATCTCCTCGAGGCATGGTGAGTTGTTAGCATTAAACCTCAGTTATTGCATACTTGGAAAGAAGTGCGAAGGTAGTGGGCATAGGAAACAATGATTAGGAATTGGATATTTCGTGAACCCGCCAACCCGATGATCTGTGAAATAGATTCCAAGAAATGGCCAAGTATGGAAAGAGGATGGACAAGCTTCAAAATGGGGTGACAATAGTTCCACATGAGACGTGAGGACCCAATGGTCAAATTGTAGGTCTTAGAAATTTTGAGTGCAAACTATGTAACATGGAAGAGGGTATGATGTGAGAGTCTGAATTTAAATTGTATATCGCGGAAGTCACGATGTTGTTTTTAGGTCACAAAACAATGGAAGTGGAATATAGATACCGCCTGCCCGAGAATCAGGGATCAGAAAAGTGGCTAGGTATGGAATGGGGAAGTGGTCGGTCAGAGTCACGATATAAAAGAACAAGTGTAAATGTGAACCCTTGAGTCCGCCAACCTGTGCAGTTAGACATTTTCAGAAAAAGAAACGACTAAGTAACCAGAAAGAGAAAGTAGAGGGGAAAGAGAAACGAGAATTTGGTTAAGTATAGAAGAGAGGAAAGAAGGGATAATCTATTAAAATCTGTAATAGATATCCCATTTTTTGGAAAGATATTTTCTGTATGTTTCTGGAGAAATTGTATACTTATTTCATATACTTGGAAATAAGTGTGAAGGTGCTGGGCATAGGTGTAACACACCCACTATCGTAATTTTTAAAATTTTTGGGTTAATCTCCTGTACAGGAGAAATCTCCACAAACCCGTATTAGTGCAAATGCCAATCCCTGACTTTATACCAGGATTCGGGGTTCCTTCTATCGGGGTTTTGACACCCGCGATGTTTTGACAACTCCAAACACCGATCTCTGATGTGTTCCTAGCGTATTGGCCTTCCGGCTAAGTCCTGGTCAACACGACCACAACATTCACAGGACCACAGTCTTAAATCCTGTCGGGGCTTGGCGTCTTTCAATGTCATGGCTCACAAGTCCCCTAGACTCTCGACGCGTCTTTACGCTAACTAGCCTCCATGGTTATACCATGGTTCATGTGACCACTGACCATATGACTATAGCCATTTAACCTTCCATCGGGGTTTCGGCATTTGCGATGACACAAAACACATATACCCGGGGCTCGCGATATCCCAATCCCCGATTCTCTCCTATTGCTCGACACGTGTCCCTTAAATCAACGGCTTACGATGGTATCGGTATTTCGCATATCGCAGTTTCATAATGCAAGTGTTTCATGTCCTTGAAATCCCCGATACGCCGATTCCCGATTTGCCGAACTCCGACCTTCTAGGATCCTTTGCAATGTGTCTCTGCTATTTGAACGGTTCAGATCTTATCGGGAAATCGCGGATCGCGATTTCCTGTCGCATGATTTCCTTACCATCGAAAACTCCGACAGCGCCCGATCCTTTGCCACCTGTCCTCGTAGACAGACGGCCCGGATAGATCCTCGAGGTTTCGGGACATATGATGTCCTAGTTCTCATGACCTTGAGAACTCCGACTCTCCGGGATCCGCTGCCATGTGTCCCTGCTGTTGGACGGCTCAGATCCTTTCGGGAAATCACATATCGTGGTTTCCTTATGTATGAGTCTTTTGTTTCGGAAACCCCGATTTCCCGATCCCCGACTTTACGGGATCTCTTGACATGCGTCCTGCACAATGGACGGTCCAGATCTGATCGGGAAATCGCATATCGCGATTCCAGATGGCAAGAGTTCTATGCATTCGAGAACCCCGATTTCCCGATCCCCGACTCTACGGGATCCTCTGACACGCGTCCTGCACAATGGACGGTCCAGATCTGATCGGGAAATCGCATATCGCGATTTCAATGTGTAACGGTTCTATACTCTCAAAATCTCCGATGGTAAAAATTCCCGACACCTCCCAATGCTGACACGTTTCCTGCCGAGATCAACGGCTAGGATCCATCCTCTACACTCTAGAGTTTTACTCCTGCGCATCTTCTCGAGATCTGACGGTTGTCGGGACTATGATCTAAGATCCGACTGTCCAGGTCATTTCCTCGCATGACTACCTCTACACTTAACCCCCTGCGCAGCTGCTCCTGATCCGACGGCTGATGGGTAATTGGATCGAGATCTAACGGTCTAGATTCGTTCTTTTGGGTCTTGGAGTCTATGATCCCAATTT
>ML795139.1:100186-118864 GCA_009831015.1 Picea engelmannii
CTCTTTTCTGCACATCCCCTCTCAGCAGCTCTGCAATAAATTCAAAATGTCATTTTACATTCATTGACCTCTCCCTGCAGGTCCATTTACATCACACATTCATGCTTATGAGTTTTTCCATAGCCCTTGGCCAGTTCAGTTATATTTACAATATGGGGGAAACAGGGTGTTACAATAGGAAACAAGGATTAGGAATTGGAAATTTCCTGAACCCGCCAAGCCGACGATCCACGAAAGAGATTCTAAGAAATAGCCAAGTGTGGAAAGCGGTTGGACAGGCTTCAAAATAGGGTGACAAGGGTTCCCGAGGACACGTGAGGCCCCGACGGTCAAATTGTATGTATCAAAACTTTTGATTGAAAAATGTGTAACATGGAAGAGGGGATGATGTGGGAGTCTGCAAGTTAATTTGTATATTGCAGAAGCTGGGGTGAGGTTTGCAGGTCAAGGAACAATGGAAGTGCATTTCGGCTGGCTGGGAACCTGTAAGTGAAAAAATAGGTAAGTATGGAATAGGAAAACGGTGGTTGGGACTCATTTTCGCTAATATATTGATATTTGTAATAGATATCCCATTATCTGGCATGATATTTTTTGAATGTTTCTGGACAAGCTATGTAGGGACAATTAGTATGACTATCTCCTGAAGGCATGGTGATTTGATAGCATTAAACCTCAGTTATTGCATACTTGGAAAGAAGTACGAAGGTGGTGGGCACAGGAAAAAATGATTAGGAATTGGAGATTTTGTGAACCCACCAACTCGACGATCTGTGAAATAGATTCCAAGAAATGGCCATGTATGGAAAGCGGATGCATGGGCTTCAAAATGGGGTGACAATAGTTCCCGAGGAGACGTGAGGACCCGAATGTCAAATTGTAGGTCTTGGAACGTTTGAGTGCAAACTGTGTATCACGGAAGAGTGTATGATGTGGGATTTCGATAGTAAATTTGTATATCGCGGAATTTTGGGTGTTGTTTGCAGGTCACAGAATAATGGAAGTGCAATCTAGAGCCCGCCTGCCTGGGAATCCATGATCAGAATAGTGGCTAGGTATGGAATGGGAAGCGGTCGGTCGGAGTCGTGATATAAAAGCATGAGTGAAAATGTGAATTTGTGAGTCTGCCAAGCTGCGTAGTTAGACATTTTCGGAAAAATGACTAAGTAACCAGAAAGAGAAAGTAGAGGGGAAAAAGAAACGGGAATTTAGTTGAGTATAGAAGAGGGAAAATAAGGGCTAATATATTCAAATCTGTAATAGATATCACATTTCCTGGCAAGATATTTTCTGTATGTTTCTGGAGAAGTTGTATACTTATTGCATATACTTGGAAAGAATTCTGAAGGTGGTGGGCACAGGAAACAACGACTAGGAATTGGAAATTTCATGAACTTGCCAACCCGACAATCCACGAAAGAGATTCCAAGAAATGGCCAAGCGTGCAAAGTGGTCAAATGGGCTTCAAAATGGGGTGACAAGGGTTCCCGCGGAGACATGAGGACCCGATGGTCAAATTGTATGTATCAGAACTTTTGAGTGCAAAATGTGTAACACGAAAGAATTTTTGTAAAACCATCATTTTCTAGTCTAATATTTTATCCCCTTACTCGTTTTCTATTGTGCTTGTACCATTAAAAAGGGTGTGAGAAAATGCTTTGTTGAAGATTTGTTTTTATTGCAACTTGTGGGGGTAAGTTTCTTCTTGATACATTCTTCCATGACTTTTTCATGTCTAGAAACAACAATGATGATCTTGAATTTTAATATTGTAGTTGATTTCATAGTCCCATTTGACTACATTCACCATAGATCAATTTTTTTTTTTATTCACGAAGAAGAAATTTGGTAATTTCATTAATAAAGTAAAAAGTGCTCAAATAGAGGCCACGCGATGGACAACTAATAAAATGTTTCCTTTTGGAGTAAATGACTCAAGGAAGCAAAAGGGAAATAAGAAATCGTTTGCTCAACAAAGTTGAGATGAAAACAAAATTTCTTGGGTGGGGCCTGTTGATGGGAGAAATTGACCGTCCGTCAACTGGAAGAACGAGTCCGGTCCAGGGTTGTCTAAGTAACCCAAGCCATTTAGTGTAACTCATTCTAAGGGTTTAATGGCTCCATTAGCCAATGAAAAATCCTAAAAAAGAAAAACAAACAAAAGAAAGAAATAACCAATTAATTGCTAAACACTATATTATATATGTACATATATAATAATATAACCATTGTAGATGTATTTAAGCAGAAAATATGCAAATCTCACTTATGTACATCATTTACAAATTGCAA
The DNA here is from genome assembly GCA_009831015.1 of Picea engelmannii. Taxonomy (NCBI): domain Eukaryota; kingdom Viridiplantae; phylum Streptophyta; class Pinopsida; order Pinales; family Pinaceae; genus Picea; species Picea engelmannii. Next base: position 102,479 of record ML795139.1, read on the forward strand.
GTTTTAATCGAAACTTACGAAATCAATGTGAAAATGATTGTTTTTGAGAAGTAGATAAAGAAAACACATTTAAATATTTTTTGTTTTCTTTTATAAATCTAACTAATCTTGAATTGAATAAACTATGAAATGCAAACATGCAAGTAGTCAAAAGTTGAACCAAACATTCTGGTTTCATTAATATGTAAATGAAAAAATTGAGAAACACAAAGGAACTAACCTATTGTTAGTTTGTGAGATGTATCCAAGCGTCTATATGAGTGAAGAACATCCAACTGCCACGCCGAAGAGAAAAATCTGCAATAGACTTTATGACTGTTCTAAATAAATTTAAAACATGTATTGGCAGTTGAGGTTTAATGACAGAGGACGAAACACAAATTGAACCCTGTGATCTTATAATTGCACATAATTACAACAACATAAATCTAAGTGTAACTTATTGCATTTCATCATTCAACTAAAATTCAAAGATAAACCCTATCATTCGAATTGGAGATATGATCACAGTATTTATATCTGGAGCAACAAATTATAGACGATATTTATAACATAAGTATCCCAAACATAATAGATTATTAAGTCTAAATCTATCAGACCTATTAATATATCAGGATTGACAAAACATAAATGAAAACATCATTTACAAAAGGCTAAAGCCAAAATGCATATATGTTGTTTCATTAAGTATTGAAATCACTCATCCATCTTCTGCTCCTTGCCAAGATGATTTCCTTTACAAAATATAGAGTATTTAAAGAATTTACGAAATCTAAACTTCCTATCTTCTAAGATAGGATTATATCTCAAAAGATCTAAACATTACAAATATAGAGGGCCTAGAGCCACTCATAATCAAACTATATCTTCAAAATTTATGAAAATATTCTTTCTATTTACAAAATAAACAAAAGAGATAGCTAATCAATTAAGTCGAGCATGCTCCATCCCATAAGATCAACATCATATATACCCAGTCCTACAAAAACAAAATGAGAGCAAGTTAAATATTTTATTAACTAACAATTTCTAAATTTTATATGAGAAATGACTTGGCTACATAATCTCTCGATTCTGTAGCCAGTCTTATTATTGGTAATAGAAATCCAAATTGATCCCATTTGATTAGAAAAACAAAAAATAAAACATGACTGTAACAAAAATCAATCTTACCATTTAACTAATAACAAAAAAATGGATCACGATATCTCAGAATTTATCACGACATTTACACTGTCAACATTTTTTATAACAATATTCCCTGTCCTTTTTACATGCTTTGCTTATCTTTGTGCATTTTCCTTGAGTTCATGGTTTTTGTTTGCCAACAATTCATTGTGAGTCATGAGAGATTTGATCTTTGCTTGGAGAATGGGGATATTTGTATAGTACTTCCCTATCCAATGCAAGAAGACTTCGCAATGCACAGTAGGGGTGATCTGTTAAGGAATCATATAATTGGGTTCCAAAACATCAACGTTGCCCGTTGTCGGCCTTTGACAGAGCTTGATACCTTTAAACCCCTTTCTATATTTTAGACATGGTGGGAGATTATTGATGTAATCGAATGGTTGATTAGGATCTGGTTTGGAAAAACTCAGATCTTCCTCTGTTAGAAACCTTTCAATCTCGTAGTCTGAATCCTCATGGATCTCGATCGAATCGATCGAGCTCACATGAGGCTTGGATTTATTATGCAGACTCCTTGAAATGAGTGGACCAGGCCTCTTATTACGAAACCCTAACATTGCTTGATTTTTTTTTAACTGTTTGCAAGGGTTTTTACTGTCAGATTTTACAGTATGGTTAGGGTAGACAATGGGTTCATGCACAAGAGTTTCTATAAGCTCAACACTAATACCTTGTTTCCCACATAAAATTTGATCGAGCAATGCCCCTTCACGAGGGATTTTATCCAAAAAATCTGGCTTGCCACTTGAGAAATAAAGAAGTTTTTCTATCATAGGTTTATCCATCACAGGGGTTTCTACAGGATTTACTGTAACAAAACCATTTCGAGCTAAGAACCCGTTCCAATCATTGCCCAGGGTTTTCAAATGATGAACCAACAATAACTTAATCAAATCATGGTGAAAGAGGCTAGAATCTAGGTTCTGCTTCTTGTATCTCTTCGACATTTTGTATAGAATCCTTAGCAAGTAAAACAACACGTTTAAATGGAAGCCAATAAAATGCATGAGAAATCGCACATGGTAAAGGAAAACTAGGCCATAACGATCTTCATAGGGGATAAATTGTTTTAAAATAGTTAATAGACCGTGTCATCTAACCTTGAGCAGGGAGTCCATAATACCTTTGTCACAACAGTCAATCTTTCTGGATATGACGAAAATACCCCAGGGTACTTCATCCAATTTCAAATTTTTGAACCACTTTTGACCAGTGAAAGGGAGCCCTATCGCTTCAGTCAAAAAATCTTCGGTGATCTACAACTACAAATCACCAACCTTTTCTCTGTATCCATCAAAAGTTAGGGCGAATTCTTTGGCCACTTGCAAGTTATACCCTTGGAACTTCTTAATAAACAAATCCCAACCCTGGCTCTTCAAATCCTCACTCGCATCATCATAAAGAAACAATGTTTGAGATCCATTTGGATCTATTTGGACAACAGAGGCCATTAAGGGTTCGAACAGACTGTAACAAGGGTGACTTGAACTAACTGTGGGCTTAGGAGGTAGCAATAAGAGAGGCAAGTCTAAGCTGATACCGTGGAAACAAAACTAGCAACACACCAATGTGACCATAACATAAGCATAAGGGTTTTAGCCATGAAATTTGGGCATTTTTGGTAATGAACGTTTTGAGTACAGAGCATAACACAAGACCTTAGCTCTCAATGAGAGGCCTGTCAATTCAACCTGCCAACTAAAACGAAGTACATGATACGATCCTGATGCATTTAATTCCCACAACATGTAATGGGTATACTTGTTTTGCAAAGGTTAGGAATGGATATGTTTTTACAAACCAAATGCAAATTGATATTTGATATTATAGTTGATTTACATGGGATTCAAATAATGAGCTTACAGTCCAAATGAAAATCAACATGGGTATTACATCGACATTCAAAAAAACTCAAAAGGAAAAATCATTCAAGTATTCAATGAGATGTAAGTGGATTGAACCTTTAAAAACGATGCTTGAATATGGATGTAATACGAAATTGAGTTTTCATGTCTGATTCATGCTTTCAGTCATGAATCAAGCATGAAAAAGCAAGATAAAAATAATACAAGAACAATCAAAGATCTTATATAGTCTGGTAATCACCCCCAAATAGTGATATTTACAATTATGATGTGTAGGCAGCTACAAAAAGTGTCATTTGTCATTCAAAAGAGAAAAAACATGTAGGGTTGCCAACAGGGCCCCAACTGTCGCATCGTGAATTAGTGTTGATATGTTCTCTCTGCATTACGAATAGAATTGAATGTTGGTTTGAAACTGTCTGAAATTCATTTTTATTTCTATAGAAGCCTAATGGGATTGACACAATGCATTGTCATATAATTGTTCAATTCTCCATATTAGATCAAATTACTTGAGCTAATACAATATTCAAGAACTATGAGACTATCAGAGCATGCTCATGAGAAGAGGTGTTAAATCTAGAAAAGAAGCAACAACCAAGATTCCAAGGATTTTTTTTTAATAGTAAATCCATAAAAAAAAAATATTGGGAAGTGTATATATATCCATAGAAATTGGACTGAGGTATTTGCACCGAAACATTGAATATATTTGTCATAAATACAGGTACAGGATCCACAAAAAAAACATGCATACAATTATGTGTTGTTCCTCTAGTGGGATAACATGCAGGACCCATCGAGATGCTCTTCAACTATATACAAAAGTCATTACCATGCTTTTTTTTAGGAAGTCCTTGTAGCCTTCTCCTCAGAAGTTCAATGTCCACTATCGCAATCTCAATATCTTGTGAAAGACCTAAGGTGACAAAGAAACATGAGAGTGGTTCCACAGTGGAATAATTCCTTGGCATGAAGCAGGTGAAAAACACTCTTGCTCCTGACGCTGATGAATTGGAGACATTGAAAGGCACCACTGAATTGTACAAATAACAGGGAAAATTCCCCGGTGAGAAGTTTTTTGAATCTACGACTGCCACTATGAAGAGAAAGACATCCCACAACATCGCTTCAACGACCCACCACAACAAGACAACAACCCAAAATTTTTCAAATGAAGGAGGACATAAGAACTCATCCTCACAGTAAAATTGATAGTTCTCATAAGCTTCTCATGAGGAAGAAGAAGAAAAACATTGTAGGGCAAGCGGAAGAGCCCGAAACTGAAATTTAGGACACACAAAGAGACCACCTCCTCACAATCAAAGATCTCAAGGACACATCCTGAATGAGAAATTTGAGAGGTCAAATTAATTGGCTTTGGGAGGGAGGGGACCAAGAGACCCCCTCCTTATAGGAAACAACTTCAGGGACACATGATGCACGAGCAATTCTAGAGGCCCAAATTAGTCCATTATGGGCGGAAGGAGATGAGTATTAGGAATATGCCTTGCACTAGTGGGAGTTTTGGTCCTCATCCCCTAATATGTTAATTGTCTATCCACAGAACATGAGATTGGTCCCGCAATTGAATAATTATTTGTCTTGAAATATATCTTTGGGAGCATCAAGAGACCATTTCCTTATAGTGAAAGACTTCCGCCAAGAACAGACTAATTTGGACCTTTGGAATTCCTAATCTCATGTTGCAAAGAGAATATTGCATTCAACGTTGGTTTCTTTTCTGAAACCCCTTCCTTTGGTCTTGTCAAGGTTGCCATCGCAGAGTTGGGAAGTGCCCCCCATTATGGTTGATTTAAATTTGTGCACATGAGTGGGAACATCGTCTGCATTGCCATCATCCATCGTCGTATCATCGTCCATCATATCATCTTCTTCCCACTTGAAATCGACTGCATCAACGTCTACGCCAGCCATCAATGCAGGCGGGCGGGTTTTCTGAGCAGGCAGGGTTGCCCTGTAATTATTTGTCTTGAAATATATCTCTCAGTGCACCAAGGAAACATCTCATTTTTTTCTCCTGGGTGAAGGGAGATGAGTAGTAAGAATATTCCCTGGAGCACTGGAACTTCTGGTCATCATGCCTGAAGGTGTTTACTGTATCTGGACATAATTGTTGTTGAACTGTTGCCATAAGTTAATGATAATGTTTGTTTGCTCCATATGATGTTTGAAATGAACATTCGTAAGGGATAATATAACCATCCACAAATCTTGGTTTAATGCGTATCAATGGGAGATATCCTTGATCTTTTCACTGATCAATGACAATCTGCATGGTTCGTGCATAATGAGTTGTTACCATTAAAGCTTACTAATTGCATATTTAGAAAAAAGTGCGAAGGTGGCAGTGACATCGAAGAGAAATTAAGGATTAGATATTTTGTGAAGGTGCCAACTCGATGACACGCAAAAGATATTGCATGATTCTTGAAATGAACGTTTGGAAAGGATAACACAACCCTCCACAAATCTTGGTTTAATTCGTATTAATGAAAAATTTTCTCTAGCCTTTCAGACATTAATGGCAATCATAACGGTTAGTGCATGCTGATCTATTAACATTAAATCTTAATAATTTCATATCTATAAAGAAGTGCAAAGGTGGAGGGGATGGAAAAGAGTGATTAATCATTGCACATTTCCTCGACCCACCAACCCGGCAAAGAGATTCCAAGGAATGGCCAAGTATGGAAAGCATTCGATCGGGATTCAAAATAGGGTCACAATTTATACTCAGGAGACGTGAGGGGATGACGATCAAATTGTATGTCTTCAAACTTTTGATTGCAAAATGTGTAACACGGAACTAGGCACAATGACGGATTTCGATGGTCAATTTGTATATCATGGAATTTCAGGTGTTGTTTGTAGGTCGCAGAACAATGGAAGTGCAATGTTGAGAAAGCCTGGCCAGGAACCAACGATGGAAATAGTGGCCAAGTATGCAATGGGTAAGAATTTGGTCAGAATCGTGATATAAAAGCATGAGACATACTTGGAATAGGGCATATTTTTTGGAAGATTGGTTGTTGTCATTGATGTCAACCCTAGTCATGGGTTTTGGACCACAAGATTGATGAAAGTATTTGGACATGAAGGACAATGCACATGCAGATACAACACCCATGGATGGATATTATACATCATTTTGTTTCCAGTGGCATTTGGCACGTCACATGAATCCTCATGGTTGAGGAGAAATGAATTTTTGAAGATGGCAAAGTGAATTGAAGAAGGAAGTACATGTAGGCCATGAAGATAATTAAAGAAAATAATTTCAAAATAAGAAAGTGTCAGGTCAGCCCTAATGTTAAAAGGAAGTGACATAAATGGTATAAATACATATCATTATACGTTCATTAGATACACAAGTCAAATTTCAGAGGAAATCAGAAGTAAAGAAGGTTGGATTTCAAGGAAGGATGAAGTCTTTTGGTGATGTGTTCTAAGGTATGTTATTTACAGGTCATCTTACCATTTTTCGCTATAACTTTTTTTATAGAATGATTCAGATGGTGAAATTTCTATGGTATTGAAAAGACATATCAAGTTACCTATGGTAAAAGTTTCAGATCTTGATTCTCTATAATTATGGAGATACACTCTGTAGAAGATAGGGTTTTTGACCAGTCCTGAAGCTAGTCAATAAACATTTGTTTTGGGTAAAACAGTCATAACTTATTCATAGAGAATCAAAATGAAGTGGGATCAATTTCATTGGAAATAGTATGGAATTTATTTTCTTTTGTTTGAGTTTTAGAATCTGATGTTAAATATTGGGTGTGGGGAATTATGTACAAGTTCTCTCTCCTGAATAAACCAAAATTGAACAAGGTCTACCATTCTCTGTATAACTTCATTTTGGGGAGGATTCAAGGAGTGAAACTTGGAGAAGTTTTAGAGAATACATTGAGTAATATTATCTATAGGATCATAGTATTCCAATAATTGAAGAATTGCAGAAATTGAAGAAGTCTCAGGAAGAATTATTAGGTTCTATGTGATGGTTGGTTGATGGTGATGATTTAATGTAAAGTTTTATTATCTCTCATATATTCTTGGGTGGAAGGAAGGGGCAAGGATGGAGAATTAAAATATCTCTTGATATTGGAGGATTGTATCTTCCTCTTGGAGGTTTATCCCTCCCTTTACATTTGGAAGTTGTAGCTACCTTTGGAAGTCATTACTTCCCTTGAACAATAACTATTGATTATTTCTCACATATTGTGCATGGTTTATTGTGGTGTATTAGTGTAACTCTTATACTATTGTTCATTTCTCATTGGATATAATTGAATGGTTTAAGTATAAGTTGAAAAAGGTTTTAAAGTGTACTTGATACTGATTCACCCCCCTCCTAGTATCAACAATATTGAGGTCCTTGGCGCGAGGTCCTTAAACAGGCCTGAGAGCTTAAATGTTTGCATACCGTGAGGTCCTTAAACAGGATTGACAACCTTAAATGTTTCCTCAAATTTTTCCATACAATGTTGCATTGAATTTGGACAATATTGTTGTCCACTGCCAGTTGCATATCCATTCTATGTTTCATACTTCTTCTATGCTTGGAATGCAATTTGGTCATCGTTGAAGATACATACATTGTTTACTGGTTCAGTGGGTGCTTCTTGTTCACTGGTTCATCGATTGCTTCTTGTTCTTGTTTGGTTCAACTTTGCAAGGTTGAGGACCTACAGCTGCGGTTGGACCTGTTGATTGCAAAATGTGTAACACGAAACAAGGGACAATACAGACTTCGACGAGCAATTTGTATATTCCAGAACTTTGGGTGTTGTATATAAAAGCATCAGACATTCAGAAAAATGACTAAGTAACCAGAAAGGTAAAGTAAACAAGAAAAATAAAGGGGAATTTGGTTGTCAATTTGTAGCTTGGGGAAGTCTAGGTGTTGTTTGGAGGCGGAAAAAAAATGGAAATGCAATGTTGAGCCCGCCTAGCCAGGAACCCATGATCCAAAATGTTTGTTGAATATGGAACGAGGAAGCAGTCAGCCAGACTCCTAATATAAAAGTTTCAGTGGAAATATGAACACTTGAATCTGCCAACCCACACACCTAGACATTTTCTGAAGAATGACTAATTAACCAGAAATGGAAAGCAGAGGGGAAAAAGAAAGGGTATGGAAATTTTTGGAAGAGGGAATTGGTGTAAGAAATCACCGTTGATGGTATTAACATTAACTATGAAGTGAATTAAACAAGTGATCAAGATATTTAATCAAGGAATAGATAAAGTGATCCATGCTTATAGTTTCCAAGATGTGTTTGCATAAGAGAAGAATCGAAAAGCCACAAGAAAATCAATTTTTGGATGTTTAAGTAAAACTATTGTACTATCAACTTCACCGTATGTATAACAATGACGAATTTGAATTTTAAGAAGAATTTTAATTTTAATTTTCCGTGGTTGATATGATAGTTCCATTGGACTTCACATACTATATATCCTTTTATTTCAAAATATTCCTGGAGATGAATTTTGCTAAGTTCATCAATCAAGGACAAGTGCTAAAAAGAGCCAGATACTACATTTGCATTAGAGAGATTATATTAAAAGGAAAAGCATGTCCTATATATTCTTTAAGATCATAGAAAAACCTCCAAGATCCTGAATGTATCATTAATTTTCCAGAATGAAGCATACAACCAAGAGCCAAGTAAACACCAAATGTATTGAAAGTCGAGGCACAAGGCAACACATGAACACAAAAGGCTCCAAATGAGATCCCACAAAAACACATGAACACAAAAAAACATGTGCCATTGGTTTTCTCTTACATCTGGTATATGTTCCCATGAGAAAATAATAGGGGCCATGAAATATGAACAAAAGTATGCCAAACATAAGACAACACAAAACCAACGAGGTTTCGACATTGTATCCCAACTATAACCAAACCCCCAAATGGGGAACAAGAACATTTACAATTACGATTTTACCATGAAGCAAGATCACTATGGACATTGCTTCTGATAGTGCCATGTTCTATCACTACTAGTTTTAACAATGCCAAATTTCCAATATTATTGGAAATGCATGATGGTTCTTGCCAGAGGAGATAGTCATTTCAACGGTTCAAAGGATGGGCCTGATTTATTCATAGTTGGATACTTTGTATGGGGTTTTTCCTCATGCTTCCCATTTCTGGACTGAACAATCTTATTTTCTTGTACATCAACAATAAATGCACCTTCCTATATGGATTCCAATGCCCGAACTCTCCAATCCCTATAGGGAGTTCTGAATATCTCAAGCTCATGATTCAACCATGTTGAGCCCTTTTTTTTCAATCAGGGCACTGATAAAATGCAGATATCCCCCCATAAAAGTATAGTTGGAGATACCCAAAAAAATGTAGAAATTCTGCCAAGGCTATATAATTGGAAAACATTTTTCCAATTTGGCTACCCAAAAAAGTGCAGACTCCTCCAACAAATCTACAGCTAGCCATCATTTTTATTTCATTTGAACACCCCAACAAATAGGCAAAATTCTTACTGGGAGATGCAAAAAAACATCAAAATAACAGCAACAACAATTTGATTTGTAGTTAGTTTCTCCTTTTTTTTTCAAGTGCACAAAAGAGACAAAATCTCTGCAAAGAAAATTTTACAAACATAGATGTAACTCGAGTCCCACGAACATTCATTTGGGTATTGAAGAAAAATTACAGATACACATGAGATTTTTTTGTTTCCTACCAAAGCTTGATATGAATTTTTTTTCCAGCTGATATGCAGTATTGCATTGTCCTCATTTAAGGTAAATTTTCCATGGACCCGAAAGTCACGCAACATGTAGACAATGTTTTCCTTTTTCTGTAGGTATACTTCATATGGAAATTATGCTAACCCAGGAAGCACATATTGTAACAAAGGTTGTCTAACTGTACAATGTACGATTGTGTTGCCCATGGTTCAGATGGAAGCATTGAGGCAATGCCGATATATGTAAGGGCATTTTTTACTGCATCGTAGACAATCAATTGCACCATCATTTATGAAAGCAAAGGCAGAAGAAGGAGAGTTTCATTTGGAGCATACAGGCTCAAAGGGGGTCAAGTATGCATTCGCTGCAACCGAAACACCCTCAACCTGGGCACGTGAGCATAACAGTTAATATATTGAACAATATAATATACAACTGTGCAACTAAAAAAAAAGATGCAGAAAATTGGTGAAGGCAATTTGCATGAGAAAAGCGAGGATTAAATTGTAGATGTATATGCACAACAGTTGTAGAGCTAGTTAGTTTCTTGAGATCTTGTACCATGTATGTTCGCAATTCTATTACAAATGTTGCTTGGGTTGTGCAAAATATCCTTTCTTTAACATCTCTTTTCTTTATTATATTTTTGAAGAGCATAAGTGGAAATTTCCCTTTATGCAATTGTTGTTCCATTGAGGAAAACAAATTTGAATAGGTGTCGAACAATTGCAGCTGCAACATGGAACAGTGCAATAGTTGTGTAACATAACCGAGATACATGGACATGTGAAAGTAAAGGACAAAACTAGATATGAAGAACGGTACCATTGCCTTGTCGTTCTCTGACTCTCCATCTTTTATATGGAGAATGTGTTGCGAGCCAAGTTTTCTCGCGAGCGTGACAACTACACCAATGGTTCTGATTGGGTAACTTTCGTTGCTCTATGCAAGTTGGTTGATTGTTGTGTCTAGGGCGAAACAATATTCCGAACAAATCGCGGGAATTTTTTCCACAATACTTGTTTCGTTGAGCGATATAATCCGATCACAATCACCGTTGTAATATCATGTTTTGGGAAATATATTAAAATTTGTAATGGATATCCCATTACCTAGCAATATCTTTTTTGCATGTTTCTGGACAAGTTATGTGGGAATAGTCAGTGTGACTGTCATTATGGCTTCGTTGTCTGTCATGTTAGCACACATAATTGATCTAGTTTTGTTTGCCTTGTCCAAGTAGGTGCTATAGACAACAATTATGTCCCCAACAAACAATTCTCCAGTTCAACATTTGTTCAAGCCCTCTATTGATAGTATTTTGGGTGTTATAAGCTTAGACTTGGTGACATTTTTTGAACAGGAAAAGTAATGTGAATGGTAGTCTTCATTTTTTTTGTTTTCTTTTTTCCTGGTATAAATGTACAAGTACACACACAACTTGGATGAAGTATGGATCCATATTTTTGCAACCAGACCTCTTAGTCTGTGGAACTTGCGCTATGTTCGACATCTCACTTATGCTCATTGATACTTCTTGTGAACTGCAAAGTATCTGTTGCAGATGATATCACCATATTTATCATGGCATAGATGAATAAATAGATCAAGATATTTTTTTGGTAAACATATGAGGAACATAATGTATGAATCTTTACCTTTGGCCTTGTTGGTTTGCTGATGTTTGCGATGATTGACTGCTCATGGCCATGTCACTAGTCCAATTTTTTCTGATGCAAGAATGTGTAGATGGACATCAGAAGGACTGAATAAGCATATGCATTGTATATTGTTCATAATTGTTTTGAATGTCACATACAGGGTCGAAGGAGATGGAATATGAAATAGGGTGTCAAGGGATACTTAGGAAACATGAGGATCCCACAGTCAAATTATATGCCTCAAATTTTTTGACTGCAAAAATGTGTAAAATGGAATAGGGCATGATGGAGGGGGTACGGTGTAAAATCTGTATATTGCTCAAATTTCAAAACTAGAGGTGCAATCTTGAACCTACCAGCTCAGGAACCCGCGATCGAAAAAGTGGCTAAGTATGGAATGAGGAAACCGTCGATCGGAGTCATGATATAGAAGCATGAGTATAAATGTGAACCTGTGAGTCTTCTAACCCACACACCTAGACATTTCTGGAAAGATGACTAAGCAAATCAACCAGAAAGCGAAAGTAGAAGAAAAAAACAAAGGGGAATTCAGTTAAGTATAGAAGAGCGAAAACAAAAGGAATAATAGAAAGTGGAAAAATTATAAATGGGGAGGGCAATGTTTGGAAGCGGGAAGTCTCAAAAAAGGCCCATTGTTGCCAAATCATTGTTTTCTACTCCAATATGATATGCACCCACCCGTTTTGTGTGTTTGATTTACTAGCACAGTCCGTATACATTTTCAAAGATTGTACTTCATCCCCCTCTGTTGTGGCATATAAGAATTCATATTCATGTCCAACAAATCTATTTCTTTCAATTTAGCACCATCAAACATCCAATGGAAGTGAAGGTAAGTTAGTATGCAGAAAGACATGTAAAAAAAATAAATGCAGTTCTATTTATTTCAATGTAGAAGCAAAGAGAATACAATTCACATGAGGATAAGTTACTATGTAGAAAGATACGTAGTATCTACATATAGTAAATTAGGTGCAAAGAAGTAGAACAAATACACATATAATAAATGAAATGCTAAACAATGGAATATGAAATAAGAGTAGAAGCATGCACCTTTGTATCTCCTCTTCTACATTTGTAGCAAAGAGCCCATCGTCTTCTCCAGTTATTTTGTTTGTTTAAATGTAGCAATGCAGAAAAAATACAATGGACATGAAGGTAAGTTGGTATGTAGGAAGACATGTAAAAAAATAAATAGAGTTCAATTTATTTCAATGTAGTGGCATAGATAATACAAAGGACATGAAGATAAGTTATTATGTAGGAAGATACACAATATCTACATGCAATAAACTAGGTGAAAACATATATAGACAATAAATGAAATACAAAACAATGGAATATGAAATAACAGTATAAGCATGCACCTTTGTCTCTCCTCTTCTACATTTGTGGTAAAGACTCCTTCGTCTTCTCCATTTATTCTGTTTGTTTCAATGTAGGAATGCACAAAATACAATGAACATGAGTGGAAGTTGGTATGCAGGGGAGAACAAGTAATATGTACATACAGTAAATGAGAATCAAAGGAATAGAATAAAAGATAGTTAGAAACATGAACCTTTTATTTTCTTGATCCATGGTTCTAATTATATATAGTTTTTCCTGCCCAAAAAATATTACAAGCCGGAAAATATTAAGAAATTGCATGGCCATAGCTGAATGATTTTGGTTTTTTGCAACAAAGTATACATATATGCTTTGAGACATGGAAATATAATTTTTCAATATATTTTATGTACATCTCATATTTCAAGTACAAGACAAATTGTATCGTGGTCATACCAGTTTGTGTACATGATAAAGAGGTTGTATTGTGATATGGACACATTTCACCATATATGGTTAATAAGTGTGTTTTGCACATGTTTTATCTTAACAAAAAGACAATGGACATTGTAATTGCACATGTAGTTGTCCAATTATTTGTTATGCCACTATTTTGTATCATGTCAACAATGAAGTATCCTAGAATGATAATGGTTTCTTCCAAATGTAAATGGTGTGATGCATTTGAGAACACATTCATTATGCTAGCAATGTTGCACACCAAGCAGCATAGAAATTGAATATTGCAATTTGCAATCCACGAAACACCACTCTTCCTAGCACCATCTCAGTATTATTTTCCTCTACAAGAACATTTTTGAAAAACATGTAGGTATGGTTCAGAGTTAGGAAGAAAAAATGGAACAAAATTTAAGAGCAGGATAGGCGGGCATGGGATAGGTGTGAGATCACGACATTGATAGACACGAGAAACGACAGAACCGCAAGTCCACTTGCAGCCGCAGGACCTGAACATCGAAAAGTGAAAAAAAAAAAATCTCCAACTGTCGGCGCAGGACCCCAACCTTGGAAAGTCAAAGCAAAGAAAAGAAAACAACAAGAAACAAACCAGCGAGGAAGCACAAATAGGCCCATCTGCAGCCGCAGGACCTCAAACTCGCAAACTTGAACCAAAAAACAATAAGCAACAAATGATGAACCAATGAACCAACGAACAAGCAAAAACCACTAAACCAGTAAACGGCATATGTATCTCCAATGATTACCAAATTGCATCCCAAGCATAGAAGAAACCCGAAACATATGACAAGCATGCCAGTAGAAATAATCAAACATTCTTACTTGCAAACTAAAAATAGTAAACAACAAAGAATGAATAGAAATGAAATTATGGCATCGAAACTTACTCCGCAAAGATGAATGATAGAAGCGCAGGTCGAATTGTGGGTGCAACACTTGGACCCCGCAAAGTAAAAAAAACAGCTCCAACTGCAGATGAAGGACTGCAAACCTGCAAATTTGAAGTAAACAAAGGAAAGCAACAAGCACTAACAGTTCCAACCACAACTGCAGGTTCTCAACCTTGCAAATTTGAACCAAACAAGAACAAGCAGCAACCGACAAACTAGTGAACAAGAAGCACCACCGAACTAGTAAACAATGTATGTATCTTCAACAATGACCAAATTTCATTCCAATCATAGAAGAAGTATGAAACATAGAATGGCTATGCAATTGGTGGTGGACAACAATATTGTCCAAATTCACTGCAACATTGTATGGAAAAATTCGAGGAAACATTTAAGGCTGTCAGGCTATTTAAGGGCTTCACGATATGAAAACATTTAAGCTGTTAGGCATGTTTAAGTACCTTGCGCTATGTTTAAGTTGAAGTAAACAAAGGCAAGAAAAAATCACCAACAGGTCCAACCGCAACTGCAGGTCCTCAACCTTGCAAAGTTGAACCAAACAATAACAATCAACAACCGATGAACCGACGAACAAGAAGCACCCATAGAACTAGTAAACAATGTATGTATCTTCAATGATGACCAAATTTCATTCCAAGCATAGAATAAGTATGAAACATAGAATGGATATGCAATTGGCGGTGGTAAACAATGTTGTCCAAATTCACTGCAACATTGTATGGAAAAAATCAAGGAAGCATTTAAGGTTGTTAGTCTATTTAAGGGCCTCGCGGTATGAAAACATTTAAGCTGTCAGGCTTGTTTAAGGACCTTGCACTATGTAAACATTTAAGTTGTCATGCGTATTCAAGTACCTCAAAAAAAGT
Source organism: Picea engelmannii (assembly GCA_009831015.1). Lineage (NCBI taxonomy): Eukaryota > Viridiplantae > Streptophyta > Pinopsida > Pinales > Pinaceae > Picea > Picea engelmannii. The sequence goes on from ML795139.1 coordinate 117,556, forward strand.
TTCCATGCTCTAAACCTTCGGTATGTAAACATTTCAATAGAAATAGAAATAATAAAAACATTAAAAAACAACGTCGATGCTCAGAACTTTCGGTATGTAAACATTTCAGTAAAAATATAATAAAAATTAAAAAAGAGCGTCCAAGCTCAAAACTTTAGATATTTAAATATTTACAACATTGGGAACAATGAAGATGGAAATAAGACCTCCAATATATTCTCCAATGAAATGATGACATATAAAGTTTTTTTTATTATATACAAAATAATGGTTTTACTTCTATAGTTCGAACAATACAAATGATGCGAAAATTTATAGTCAACGAACATATTAATATGAAGTCAACGATTTATCGATCACTATAGTCCCTCTATGCCTTCAATAGGGACTAATAAGGAGATGACCATTCAAAATATAACTCAGAATATAATTAGATCAAAGAAATATTTTATGAATTTTTATCACATAGTTTATGATGGAATTATGTTAGATATTTTTAATAAAACCTAAATTTGCAAGGAACACATGACTGTAAAAGAAAAAAGAGATAAATGGTGGGGACAATATAAATACACAGTGTTGTGTAAATCTTTAGTTTAAATCTTTCAAGATATAATTTCAATTTATATATCCAAATTAAATTTTATTTATTTATATTTAAAAAAGGAAGAGTCATTAAATGAAGGACAATTATTCATAAATTTTGGAAAATATAAACTTTCAAGTTATTCTAAAAAATGGTTAAGAATCATCCCCGTGGTGTAGAGTAGTAGGTGAGGGAGTGCATTCTTAAGGCACTCTCTAAGTGAAGTCACTGGTTCTAAATGAAATCTATGGGGACACCTCAAATCCAACCATGTTAAGGGCTGGTGTGGTCCAGGACTAGTGCAATCCTCAGACGATTTTGACTTCTTAGATGCCCCTGGGTCGTAGCATCTCAGCCACCAATCCCGCAAATCAGAGATATTTAGCTAACATGTCAAGAATATTCAAACTCGAATCAAACTCGATATATATATCTTCAAACTTGAAATCCTAGAAAAACATATGAATAATTATAACATATATTATGTATAGTTTGATTTATGAAACAAAATGTAGAGGTTATGAAGTGGTTTAGTGAAAGCATATGAAAATGATGTAATTTTAGTGCCATTTACTTGATATGATACCTAAGTGGAATAGGAATGTTTTGAAACGTTAGAGTAATTGGGATGATATTTAGGTGGAATGTGATTTTTTTTTAAACACTATAATAATTGGGATGGATCATCGTGAGGAGTGTAGATATTGGTTATATATATATATA